>JAULBX010027052.1:0-219133 GCA_032358255.1 Heterotrichella gracilis
ACCCCTTGCTTAGTTGAACTCAAGACTCAACTCAAACTCAGGTGCTGAGCCAACGGCTGGGTCGACCGTTGGAGGGGTTGGGTGCTATTAGTTATACTTCACATGCATGGACATGGAGGGATGCATGGATCAACACCGGCGCATGCATTCCTGTCCTTACTAGCCGCTGCCAGGTACCAGCCGCATGTAGACCTCAGGCACTTAGGTCCTGCAAGATGCAATGGTGCTGCTCTCCACTGCCTGGTTGTGACCATGCTTCACTGTCATTCAGATGACTTTGGGTGGGGCTCTGAGTCATTCCACAAGATGGGCCGGCAGAAGGTGGCCCTGGCACATGCGTTCATCAAGATGGGTTTCAGCCTGCTGCTGAATGACGTGGACACCGTCTGGATGCGCAATCCATGGGAGTTCATCAACAAGTACCCTGAAGTGTCGGTGATGACATCCAGCGACCTGCTTGCAACTAGCGTTGACATGGGCGAGGAGCACTTTGAGCGCAAGGACGCAATCTGGCCATCCATGAACATAGGTACATGACCCATTGCGCACCAAATAAGCACACTGTGATTGTCCATATCAAGTGTTACACTGGTATAGGCAATCACTAATGCACCGTGTGTGATATATTAAAGTCCTCCTGGTGAGTACCTTAAGTCTCAAAATGCCGTGAGCATTACACTGGATCCATCCATGGCAGTAAAGAAGCACTGCAGACAATTCAAGCCTGAAAATTGTCAGAGCATTGCACTGATTGGATCCATGGGATTATTGCAACCCTGCAGGCATCATGTTCTTCAGACCAGACCCCCACGTGCTGGAGCTGGTAGATAAGTGGGACAGCATCATCAAAAACGATGACAAGGTGTGGGATCAGAACGCATTCAATGACGTTGTGAAGAATGGGATTGACATGGGCAAGACTCACCCAGACAACGACCGCATTGTCTATGGATTTGGTGGCCTGGTGACTGTGGGCGTCCTTCCAGTTGCTCAGTTTGCCAGCGGGCACACGTTCTTCACACAGAATCTGTGGAAGGTTTGTGCTCATTGATTTCCATCTATTTGTTTGTGACGCTTTGATGCGGATGTTACGCCGTAACACACATAGTGCAGGGGAGCTTAACCTTGTCAACGCTCCTGCAGACAAGGAAGGTCAAGCCATATGTGGCGCATGCTACCTTCCAGTATGGTGGAACTAAAGGCAAGAAAAATCGCATGAGAGAAGCGCTTCTCTTCTACGATCCACCAGCCTACTTTGAAGCTGAGAATGGTTTCATGTCAGTTGACTTGAAAACGCCAGGCAACCCAACAAACTATGCACAATGGGGGGCAGAAGACATGGTCAAGTATCACTACGATGGCATCAAAGCGCAGTTCAAACAACTGCACGCGGCATTTGGAATTGCGGTGGCTTTGAACAGGACCATCATCATGCCAAAGGTCAGTGGTGATGAGGGGCATTTGGCACTTTCTCGGTCCTGCTGACCATTGTACATTAATTGAATGCTTTTTATAATTTAAGTCTGATTGAACATGCCACTGCACACTGTGTGGTGGGGGTATTGGGGCTGCGAAGAATGTGACATTGTCGTCTGACAGGACCTGGTGCAGCAAGTGAATCCTTTTCTCTTTGGTGTGCAGATCATTTGCTTCTGTGATCGTTACTGGGCACAATTGGATCGCTGCCGCATCCCTGGTGCTGAGCAAATCACACTCCCTTTTGTCTGTCCATTGGATCATGTCATGGAGCCATTCCATTTTGATGATGACCCAGACCGCTTTGGAACACCTATTGCCTGGCGCGAGTACTCATTCCTGGACAACCCTAGGACTCCAGTGGATGTGAAGGTAAGGACTTGAAGCTAGTTGAAGGTCGTCCCAGTCTCTTGTCACAGACGTCTGTCTTTAAAGTGGTGCATACACATTACTGAACATATATTTAACGCTCAACAGTCCAATATGTATGTGCTCATATCCCTGCATTGGTGCCATTTGCAGGAGCTGCAGTTGAAGGTGGTGTTTGACGATGCAACTGACGTTCATGAAGAGAGGGTGGGCGATGGCACAGTGGTGCACCTACCAAGCTGGCCATCCACTGGGGAGCAGATAGTGGCGTGGCTTGGGAAGTACAGCCATTACAAGCGGATCCACTTTGGCAATGTGAACTTCCAATTTGCGGGTTTCACGGACAAGAAATCCACGGTGTTTTTCACGCGCAGGCTATCCCACATGCCGGGGTTCTTTTGCTGCGACCAGCGAGGTGGCAGGCCATACAACCTGTTGCCACCATATGAGCGGCCATACGGGTGATGTGTGTGTCAGAATGGTTAGCTAAGCTTTCAACTTGGTTCATTTCCGTGGATCACAGCAAAAATCAGGCAGTTTACAGGAAGTCAGTTTTGTGATTATCACGCATAATTTATGGCAACAACTAGGAACAAGGCAGACTGTGATCCATCGTTTTGCACTGTCCACTGCATTTTTATCTGACAGTCACGAAGAACAGCGACTCTTGTTCACTGGTGGCTTCTCTTGTTTCAAACGCAAACTGACTGCCCGGCGGGTAGGTCTTCGTCATGGTGGTGCGAGTGTCGATGGCGGTTGTTGTTGGCCACCCGTTGCCAGCAAGAAACTGCACAGGCACAGGGATGTTGAGCAGCCATACTGCTGATGATGCTGCAGACAGCACGTGCTGGGCAAATTGTCTTGAATTCTTTCATTATCGCCCTCTTTACGGTGCAGCTAATGAGCAGCTAACACGCAATCATGACAAGTGTTGATTTGCCTGCCTGCATATCTTTGGCTGGCATGTACAATGGTCAGGCATTGGCTGCATGTAGGGGGTAGAAAGGTCATGTTTCATGCCCAGTCATGGCAATTGTTGCTTGCCAGCTCCAGGGTTGTATCAGTGGACCACCAGGTTTCAAATACTACCCCATTCCCTTCCCGCAATAGATTTCTGGTTACCGTCAACATTCCATTATGCCATCCTGACGCTGCTTACGATTTGAATGCATCCTTACATCAGATCTTAGGCGAAGTACCTGTCACAGTCGAATGCGCGAGGCGTGTGCACACGATCATCGATGCGTGGCGTTTGCAACCGTGCACCCCAGCACCACACCTGCTTCAATGCTGCAGGGTTGCGGGGGCAGCCAAACCTCCATGTCTTGAGCAGCTCCGAGCCCCTGGTCCGGGTGTCCCGTATCACTGCTTCCGTCACAGAAGTCGTAATGAAGACGCTTCCATGTGCTGAAGCCCCTGCAGTGCATAGAAGAGCAATCTTTGTGACGCTGGTGTAAGCATTGAGCTTGAACACTTTTGGTCTAACTATAGCAGGAGATAGTGAGACCAAAATAAATATGGTCCATTAATTTTAAAATCGCATTAAATGGATGCGATTTAATAAATGATCGCCCGTCATTTAGCGGGCGAGGGGGATTTGGTCTAACTATAGCAGTCCTGTCATATTGAGCGCAACAGCGCAAGCGCAAGAAGAAGCCATACTTCTTGTTCTGTCTAAGTTGGCATGCATGGACGTGCAGGACCTCTTTGCAACCACTAGGTAGCGTGCAAGCGTGCACTGGATACACATAGCGCATCCACTGGGTGCACATACCGCATCCTGCTACCCATGCACTGGCGCTGTGGCCACCCTAAGGACCACAATGCCCACAGTACAAGCATCAGCCATAGGGGCACATACACAAGTACCCATGCGCCTGCTAGCCATTTGGATCCATAATCAATAACCTAACTATGGTGCTTGGACCTCACCTGCTGCTGCCTGCAGCATTGCATCCACCTCCCGGGGCTCCAGATACATTAGCAGCCCCTCAGCAACCCACATAGTGGGAGCAGTGGGGTCAAACCCCTGCTGGGCGAGCTGATCAACCCACCCAGGGAAGCCCAGGTCCGCCACCACAGGGTTCCATTTCCCTGCCTTGAGCGGGTGTTTGTAAGCAACGGTGCCCTGCGCAGGTGCACCATCTGCACTGGGATGTTCACGGCGCAGCTGTGCGCCTGCAGCGATCAGGGTGGCTTGCTTGGCTGCAAGGACGTCCTGCCGATCCACCTCAAACCATGCCACACCTGCATGCAGAGTGCGCTGAGTTCACCCTGGGGAGTGCTCTCCATGATCGGTACACATGCACAGCACAGTCACATGCTGTGCTGTTTCACAGTGGCACCAGGGGTGTTAATATATAAACCAGGAATCCTGGTTTATATATTAACACCCCTGGTGGCACTGAGGCAACCGCTGACGCACAAGCTTTCTCGAAAATCATGGCAGCGCAGATGCATTCGGTTGCATGTGCAAACACAATACATAACTACCTGTAACAACGGCACAAACACAAATGAACCAATATGACAGCTACCAGGTTCAGGATTATTACCCTCAGGGAGTGGCAACCTCCATGGTCTCGAGTCCATGCCTGCCCCCAGCATCACCACCTGGCGAGGCGCTTGCACCATGCTGCACTGTACCCTGACAGAGCCAGCGCATGCTGCATCATCATCATCATCGGCCACCAGCTGGACGCCAACTGGCCGCGGGTGGGTGTCAGCATTGAGCGCCTCCAGTATGGCCTGGTCGAACCAAACTGTCCGCACAGCCATCCGCCCAATCTTGTACCGCCGCCGAGTGCGCTGGTGAGGCGGGACGGCGTTGCCGTCATACCGCTTGACCACACACGGGAGTCATGTTAGCGGCAACCAAGGTGCAGCTTGCATGCACACCACCCACACGCTCGTGCTTGCCCGTGCATGTTAGACTACTGCTTGTTGTTGTGCAGCACAGTTTATCACTGATAGTATCAGAAGCAGGGCTCATTTCCACGTGCTAGGTGCAGGACTTGCAGGACGTGAAGTGAGCGCACCAGCTGCCTGCTGCGCGAGTTGCTGACTGCCTTCTTGCCAGCTAGGACCTTTGCTAGGGGGTCGTCAAACAGCCTGTCCTCTTCCTCCGCCTCGATGGCCCTTGCAGCTGAAGCCAAGCAGGGAACGCAACATAAGGACCAAGCACTGAGGGCACAGGGTATAGGGCAGGGAAGGCAGCAGTACAACAACACTGTATGCGCACAACAGTTGACTGCACACCAAGCAAACAACCCAACAGGAGTGTCCCACCTGCTATGAGGCGTGCCGAGAAGGACACTACACCGTCAAGTCCATCGTACTGGTCGTCGTTGTTCTGAAGCGCTCTGAGTATGCACGCAGCCAGCCGGGTAGCAGCTTTTGTTATCAGCGCAACCGTGGCGACGCCAACTGCTGTTTTTCGGATGAAAACTGCCGCCATTGCGTGATAAGGGTCGCTAGTACCTTGCAGGTCTCACTATCGTGGTCGCTAATAGTCGGGCATTATCAGCATGCATGCATCTGCACATGGCTTGCTGTATTTGCATGCACTGCTTGACAGTGAACAACTTTGACGCTGAACGTCATTTCGTCAAGTCCCGATACTTTGGAAGGATTAACGTGTCGAGGCCAACGACCAACCTGTTGTAATGCCTTTGCAAACCGAGTGCCCAGGGTTTAGCGGGCACTGGAGAACTGCTGGGCAATAAATAACAGTTCCACTGCTTGCGATAGTTGGCATAGGTTGGCATCAGCTTTCTCGGACTTGATGGTAGCATGGTGTCGTGTTGCTAGTTGTCCAAGCACCCGAACGTTCCCCATGCATGCATATATGTGGCCAAGCGAAACCCTCCCCTTTACGTAAAGTGACACGAGCATGCCCCTAAACAACGCTGTCTCTGTCCACATGCGCTGCCCTGTTCGCAAGTTGTAACCTTTTACTGCTCACGATGCTGCAGCGCATCTCTCCTGTCAAGTTCCTGATCTTTTCTGGGGCATGCCGTGTGTTCTATGAATGCGGCAGGCACCTATACCTCAAGCTGTCCAGTCTCAACGACAAAGATAGCACAGATCAGAGTGAAGGTGAAGAAGAAGGTGTGCAGAGTGAACCCTCTGGAGACAGCAGTGCTGCTGAAATGGCAGCAGCTGATGCCCCTGGCACCCACCATGCACTGATAGATGATGGCGACTTTGGAGCCACAGTGGACCAGCTTGTCTGCCTAGACGAGGCCTTTGATGAAGCTGACAGGGAGACGTTACTGTTGATGGAGGAAGAATCCTCAGCCAGTGGGAGTGCTGGTAGGCCCGAAGATGCCGCTCCAAGCAGTGAAGCAGCAGTCAAAGACCCAGCAGGGCAGGCTCCCCACACGCAAACAGAGGAAGAGGAGCTGGCTGGTATGCTTCTGCGATTAATGACGATGCTGGTGCTGTTGCCATTTGCTCTCTTGGCGCGTGACTCAAGGTCTGTGTGCTGCTTGCAGACGTAGTATCAGAGTCAAGCCGGTTGATCGCAGCTTGGAGGGCTATAGAGACTGCCCAAGAAGACAGCCTGTTCAAGGACCCACTGTCGCACTTCCTGGCGGGAAGCTCTGCAGTTGCCCAAGCTTCAGACATTTCGCACGTGAGCTTTCTGTCTCCTTGGTGCACGTGTGGTGCTGCGGGCTGTGCCAGCATCTGAGTTGTGTTTCTTTCAGGTCTTGGCGTCGTTGTACAGACTTCATAATTACTGTCTTTGGCTGCCATGTGTAGGCCTACGAGCGCAACGGCGTAGCAAAGCTCCGCACTGACAAAGTGAGCAATGTCGCAATCAGGTATGGAATTTTGTAGCAGCCATGGTCCTGTCACCCAAATGCAAACGACAAGCTTTAAACCTACCTCACCCATTGAGTCACTCATTCATTCATGGTTTCCATGTGATCAGGGTCATCTGGTTGGACGACTGGCTGCTCAAGTCCCTAGACAGCGCCACACACCCCTCGCCCTCCATCAGCCTCTCGCTGAATGGCAACGGCTCCGCAGTGTCAGTTGGGCTGGCACCAAGCGTTCCAAAGCAGGTGGTGATACTGGGCTCAGGCATGGACACCCGGCCATGGAGGCTGGACCTTCCCCAAGGTGCTGCTATGCATGGCGTCCTCTAAATTGTGACATGGAGCGCTGCACTGCCATGTGCCATGGCCACTTGCATGTTTGTGGAAGGCGCTGCCTCCCATGCTGTTAAATATGCGTTGAATCCTCTAGAATTGTATCGCTTTTCCCTATCATCTGATCTGCTAGACCTGATGCAGCACTTTTAAAAGGCAGCATTGTCATCTTATGTGACGTAAATGTTTGCCTGTGCTGGCCTGCATCAAGCATCTTGCATTCCCCATGCAGGCGTTCACTGGTTTGAAGTGGATCGGAGCAACGTCCTGGCTGTCAAGTGCAAGCTGTTGGCCAAGCACGGCGCTGCAATCGCCAGCAGCCAGGCAGCCGACTCCAGCTCCACAGCGCAGTACCCAATGCGCGCTGCCAGCTGGACGTCACTGGAGGCTGATTTGGTTCAGCGGGACTGGAGCCAGGCGTTGTTGGAAAAGGGCTTTGATCCCGAGGTGCCAACTGTGTGGATTGCGGAAGGCCTGCTGATGTATCTGGCGGAAGAGGAGGTGGCAAAGATGTTCCAATCCATGGCAGGTATGCTCTGTGCTTGGGTCTGCATGTCAAATGTCCTTCAGCTGGAATCAAGCAGCCCACAATCTCTCATGATGTTTCGCCCAATCACCTTGAGGTCACGTGATCCGATTGCTCTACTGAGCCCTGGTGTGCATTGGGCATCCCGTCTGTACACCTTGACCCATTCCAGGATCTGAGCTGAGCGCGTTGCATTTGATTGCAGACGTTTCCGCCAAGGGCAGCATCTCCATCGTCCAGTCCATGACCGAATCCTACATGAGCAACCCGGAGGCCTACCTGCCCTTCTCTAAGGAGCTCATAGACACATGGAAGTTTGGGTGCAAGGATGACCCTACAGAGTTCTTTGCTGGCAACGGCTGGACGATACTGCGGGCTGACACGCGCGCGCGCATGGCGCAACAGTACGGGCTGCAGCCAAGCGAATGCTCGTTTGATTGCACGGTGGATTCTTTGGTAGACCGCAAATCGCTCTTCATCTTGTCTACCGTCAGCAAGTGAGTTGCATTGCTTTGCTTTGCGCCAGTGCCACACACTCTTTGCCAATCTTGTATTGGCACACTTGCCTCTTTGCAATCAATTACGTTGTAAGTGGTTTTGGTCCACGTGTTGACAGGACATGTGCGTTGTTTGCATGCATTCGAGCAGTACAGCCAGATTAGCCTGGTCTGCATGCCAATTCAATGCACAACCACGCGACTGTTTCCCCGAAAAATCTCGGGGCCAATCATCGTGAGCCATAGGAACCTTAAATGTAGCATCCAGTTGTGGAGATTTGATCTATCGCAGCAAACATTCCCCCGCCCCCCAACAATGTACTACTCAGCGGCTTAAGGTCAAGTATTCAATAGTTGGGTTTTTTTTCTTTCTTTAATGCACGTGTTCATATTCCAAGCCCTCCTTAGTTTCCTTGGGATTCCAAAACCATGCACTGCGTTGCCTTTTTAATTTTGTTGCATATATGCATCGCATAAATCTGTGCGCTGTGTAGTAACACTACTGGGCTGAAGTCTTATCGCTCTGCTCTGTGCGTGCTGACCCCTTTCTGAAATGATTACATGCATCGCATTGATAGCACAGCGCGGGAGGTTGGCAAATACTGCAGCAGGATTTTCAAGACAGTGGGCGCCGTGGCTGGCATTCACGGGCATGTGCATGGCTTTGGAGCGAGCTAAGCCTTGCAACTTCGGTTACATCTTTCATGGAATTGCAAATCATGTGGCACCCTGCACTTCGTTCTTCTGTTCAAGTGGCAAGCATTTTAAAATTTCGAAAGTCAAAACCCTCTACCCCTCATTTTGCGCTTGTTTAACCCTGATCCACTGTGCACCTGTGTGTGTCATTGGTGGCAACTCTTGTGACCTTCACCCCCACTGCCACGCACCTACCCCCCCACCTGGGTCCCCACTTGTTGTGAGCACAACTGGCGGTGACTGTGCGCCACCGCCGCCAAACAACGTCAGCTTCCCCTCGGCTAGGAGCAGCTAGCTGTGTTGGAATTACAAGTGGCCAGTTGTCCGCAGACGGGCTGATCACACCAGCAAATTAACCGTTCAACGTAAATGGCATGGGACACACTGATCACTCGAAGGTCTGATCAGTCCAGTACATAATCACTGGTGGCAGCAGCAAACCTGAGCAACAACAAAGGGCGTGCGCAAACTCCACCAGTTGTTGTGAAAAGACGCCCAAGACGTTTACATTGCACCGCGCGGAACACCTATCTTGGCTGCAGGAAGCGTGTGTGTGCTGTGGCCTTCAGATCCCGATCTTGTGGTGACGCCCCCTTGATTACCGTCCAATCAGTAACATACAGCCACGGGCCCTGGCAGCAGGTGCACACTACCCTGCCTGTTTTGGGGGCACGCTTGAAATCTACGTAACTTCTACGTAACTTGTGAGGTAAGCCCACGCGAACTCGCTCTAGCTTCAGCAGTAGCTCCGGCGCGCTACTGTATGGGTGCGCCAGCTTGGACAGTGCGCTTGGCACCCATACAGTGGCGCCCGGGTTCAAAATACAGTTGATCCACTGCAACCAGTCGTTGCAAAGGGCATGCAATATGGTTTGGAGCCCTGTGCGCGTGTGTGGGTTGCCCCTGCTGTGCATTCTGCCACCCTGTGCACTTCTGCTCGCCCGGGGGAGTGTGTTGCTACTGGCCCTTATCACATACAGGCCAACTTTCAAGTGCGTTGGTTGCAAGTTTGGTCCTTCATTGCCCGCATGTGACATCCTGCCAGTTAGTAGCACGGTGGCTCAAGGTGCACCTTCTTGCAGGGTAGAGAAACAGCAGGCAACATGGCTGAGAAAAAAGAGCAAGAGGAGAGCCTGTACAAGCAGGCCATCGTGGCATACGGGTATGATCTTGCAGCCCAAGTTCAGGGCGTGTGAGCAAGCTGATTAGCCTTTGGTGGGCACCTTTGATTTTGGAAGACCTTCAATAACAAGCGGCGTTTGCACGTGCAGGTGCATGGCCATATGGATCACCCTCAGTGCCACGGTTATCCTCTTCAACAAGTACCTGCTGATCTCTGTGTTCAAGTTCCCCATTACCTTGACCTTGTGGCACATGATCTTCTGTTCGGCCCTGGCCTGCGCGCTCATCTATACTGGCCGAGTCCCTGCCATGGCGGAGATGAACTATGACCTATATGTGAGGTAAGCTTCCGCCAGCACAAGGAGATGGAATATATCAAATTTTGATTTTATGTGCCATTGTATCATGCTGCATATACTATTTGCTGATACTGGGTACTGGGCACTCTGCCCCATAAATGGTCCATGCCATGAGGGTTGGTGGTGCCACGCACACGTTGTCAACGACGCTTCCCTTTGCAGGACGATTGTGCCAGTGGGTGCTTGCTTTGCCATCACCCTTTGGCTTGGCAATGCAGCGTACATGTACTTGAGCGTGTCCTTCATCCAGATGCTTAAGGTAATTCGTTGTTCAAAAATCCGCCATGCCCGCTGTTCCTGTTTGAAGAGGGCTTCGCCAGGCAATCCCACTTCCCTCCTGCCACTGCCATGTTTTTGCATGGAAATAGCACGCATTGCCAGTTACCACTTGGGGCAGCTATTGACAACTGGTGTTTGAATGCAGGCGCTGATGCCGGTGTGCGTATTCTGCGTCGGATGCTCATTTGGCACTGAAAGTTTCAGCCCAAAAATCATGGTCAATATGCTGGTCATTAGCGCCGGGGTGGCGTACGCATCAGCAGGCAAGGATACGCCAACATAAAATATGGACAATGGTTACCGCCCTTTTTACTGCTTGCGGCATGCCTGCTGATGCCACTGGTTCTTGCAGGGGAAATCAACTTTGTGCTGATCGGTGTGATGTACCAGCTGTCTTCCCTGGCGTCGGAGTCCACCCGCCTGACCCTCGTGCAAATCCTGCTGCAAAAGAAGGGCTTGAAGCTGAACCCCATCACCACACTGTACTACATTGCGCCCTGCTCAGCTGTGTTCCTTTTGGTCCCGTGGGCATTCCTGGAGGCGCCAGTGTTCTTCAACGGCTTCTCAACCATTGAGTTCACCTCAAGGACAGCGGTTCTGCTGTTTTTGAACGCATTATCTGCCTTCGGTAAGTCTGCTCCTCACATTTATGCGCATGCGACTGTTTTGGGCAGTGGCCTTCAACATTCCTTACCCGGCAACAAAGAGCGGCATGTCGGCGTGTCTGATCATTGGCTGTACGAGTGCAACACCAGGCTTGGTCTGAATCGCGCCAAACGCTCCTCATTCCCATGGTGCAGCCCTCAATCTGTCAGTGTTCCTGCTGATTGGCAAGACCTCTGCGCTGACCATGAACGTGGCCGGAGTCATCAAGGACTGGCTATTGATTGCGCTCTCTGTCAATCTCATCGGGTACGTGGCATACCTGTGTAGTGCTCTCAGGCAAAGATGCCAAAAGTGACTCTCCCTGCTATTAAAAGTATTGCCAAGCCACCCACACCCAAATGCACAGCCCGCCAATGGTTGCTGCCCCATGCTGTGGCATGCATTACCAGTATTGTCTAATGATGCTGACAAATCACTGTGCATTGTGCAGTGACCCTGTATCGGGGCAAAGCCTGGCAGGGTATTTTGTTGCCTTTGTGGCTGTGTGCTTCTACAACTACCTGAAAATCACGGAGGCCAAGAACAAGGCAGGAGCTCCCAGGGTAGAGGACAAAACCGAGGAGACGCAAGCGCTCATTGGCAATGGCAAGGGCAACCACGCTTGAGGGCCACATGGCCCATGCTGTGGCGTTGCACAGGTAGAAGCTGTGGCCTGGGAAATAGGAGGTGAAAGCCATTCTGGTTCTTTTGGGCAGCCATGTCTAGATTGGCAGTCAGTCCCATTGGACCTTGCTCACGCATTTGTGTGCACGCATGGTTTTGTGCGCCAGGCTCTCAGCATTCATGTTTTTGGGATGTTCACGCCTGCTGTCTTGCAGCGCAGTGGGGTTTTTCATCACAATAACCAGCGCAAACCCATCACTTTGCACTGTACCCTTGACGCACCTTGACGTCCTTGACAACAGCCTTTGACTGAGGTTGCTCTAATTCTTTTTTTGTGCACATATAGTCAAGCAGTCACTGTGCACATTTTCTCTTCTCCATGCAAGTTGGTATAGCTAAGAATAGCGTTTGCTGGACACGGGGCAGAGCACAGGAAGTGGCATTCTGTTGCACGATTGGTGCAATCTATTTCTACTGCAGGGTTACATTCTAAATTTTTGCATTAGGCCTATGGTTTGGATGGTAGTTGGAAGTCACTGGCAGTGCCCGTACGTTGTGCCCGCAAGGGGCCTCATTCTCTGTGTCCCTGAAGGCGCATTCTGTAATTCAAATCGGGCTACACTAAGCATTTTGCGTTAACTCATAGGCTTTGTTACAAGTAATTGAGCGGCGTCGCTCACAGAGTGGCAGGCACCACGGTAAAGCCTTGGCAACTCCCGCACCACGCATGATCATCACAGTGTGCATGAAAAATTATCCACATGTGCATGCGCACACACCTACACGACCAGGCTGGCTACATGATGTCGCCGCCATTGCATAAGCAAAGCATTTCTGTCGTTAACACTCATGAATTTATGCATGCTCTACTAGAGCTAGTGGCTCATCAGGTAGTACCATGTCCTACCCTAAATCGTCACAGCTGTGGTGTGGCCACCATCCAAAGCAACTTGCCTAATTCCTGCTATTATTCCCATCGGTGCAAAGCACTCCCAGCTGCATACTGGCGCCACCGGTGCAAAGCAATAGCTGGCATGCAAGCCACTTCATTTGACAAATCTCAAGGGGCACGCTACTGGTGGAAACTAGCAGTAACCACCCCATGCTCAGATCCAAAAAGCCCGTGCGCTCATGCAAACTACTACACAGCCTATGAGCCCCTCACTCCGACGCGGGCCTCTGTGCATTCCCTTTCTTTCTTTGCCGGTGCGCGGCGGCTGATTTAACCAACACCACTACTTGTCACATCATCTGGCAACACCTCCCAAGTGTCAAACCCACCCAGTGACCAGCGCAGCACTACTGTACTATGGCAGCCTCAACCCCTGGTGTGGAAGTGGTACACAGCAACATGGCGGTACTCCTCTCCAGGGTTGACAACGATGCTTGGGAAGGTAGGCTGGTTGATGGAATCTGGGAAAACCTACACCATGATTGAATTACAGGGTCACATACAGAAAAACAAACAGAAAGATCAAATACTGCATGCTGTATGTTGACGCTCCACACACCCATGCCAAGCAAATAATCATTATGAGGATCCCCATTGTTTATAGTATCACCTGTGTCTCCAAAGCTAGTGCCGCATGCTTCTGGTACACTGCACCACCTTTTCCCTGCACCAGCACAATTGAGATATTTAATACAGCCGACGATCCTGCTTGGAATGGCTGCGCACGCATGTTCTGCAGAGCAATTTCAGAGATAACTTAATAATGTTACCTTAATTGTTCCATCCAAAAAGTTTCCAGAGTAGAATTGCAACCCTGGTGCTGTGGTGTAAACGGTGAGAACCCTACCAGTCACTGGGTCATGTACCTCGGCCGCAAGCTTTGGCCTGTACGTCACAAGCAATAATTGCGGTGCGTAATTGCGATGCAATACTCTGATGCACGTCACTCATTGCAGTATAGGACCCGCAGGGTGAATGAGGGTTGATATAGCTTACAGTGAGATTAAAAACAAGAAAAGTCCTACTCACGTGTCGGTGATGGAGCCCAGTTTGGTGAGATCCTTTGCCCTTTCACCATAGCCAAAAAGCACATAATTGTGGTCATATCCTCCTGGAGCCTCTCCAGGCACTTCTTCAATTTGGTCGCCAATCTCGTGCGCTTCCCTGAAATCCCACGGAGTGCCATCCACAGAGAGGTACTCCCCGGTTGGTATCTGGGTGCTGTCTACTGGAGAGACGTGATCCCTGGCGAGATACAGGTAACCAAGGATCAGACCACAGTTCTGCAATATCATGCTGAATTTTTACACAACGCACAATGCGATGTCAAGATATTTTATGCAGGTATCCGCCAGAAAACTGCTGACCATCGAATGCCAGACAGATGGATGAATGCACAAATCCCAATTGATTATTCAACAAATGCACTTAATATGTCCCAAAGCAGCCCTTACCCCACGATCATGAGCTTATGCCTCAATACGCTGCCGCTGTCATGCCCGCCCAGATTGAAGTACGAGTGCTGGGCAAGGTTGATGATTGTGGGCGCATCAGAGGTAGCCTCCATTTCAACTCTGAGCTCGCCAGCCTCTGTGAGCACGTACAGTACTGTGGCAACAACAGTGCCCGGGTAACCCTGTGCCAAACGCAATGGTAAAATCATTCAGCACCTTTAATATTTACCGTGTAACTTTTGC
This sequence comes from Heterotrichella gracilis, assembly GCA_032358255.1. Classification (NCBI taxonomy): domain Eukaryota; class Xanthophyceae; order Tribonematales; family Xanthonemataceae; genus Heterotrichella; species Heterotrichella gracilis. The sequence goes on from JAULBX010027052.1 coordinate 14,399, forward strand.
GGACAGATGTGTACAAGGGCATAGCAATAAACGTTTCTGTACCTCCTCGCCATCTGCGCTGGTGTATTCTAGCTTCACAGCATCACCATCAGCGTGTTTGAAGGGCTGCGCACTCCAGACTCGCTTATCAAACCCCACTTTGCCACCATGCAGTGAATTTGGGCCGTTGTTGGCTGCAAGGAGATATTTTTTGCCATTGAGAGTGAATTTTGCTTTGGCAATCCGATTGGCCACCCGTCCCACGATTGCTCCAAAATAAGGACTTGTACCATCCTGCCCAGAACACAGTTATTCAGTCATTCATGACGCAAGCCACTCCAAATCCACTTTCACAGCCACACACAGCCAAATTTCTTTTTGAACAAAAGGATTAGGGGGTAAGTGGGCAGTGAGCAGCATGGAAGACAATGGGAAGGGATCCATTTTGTGACTGCGGCGTGAACTTGCCTAGGTTACTGGGCAATGCCTCCTGGGCAATGCATGCATGCATCACAATCCCAACATTTGCATGCAAACTGACCTGGTACGGCTCCACATCATCAAACCCAAGAACCACGTCTGCAAGGTTTCCTGCCCTATCAGGAGCAAGGACTTTCGTGATGACACAACCCAAATTGGACACATGTACTTCCATGCCCTTTGTGGTTCTCAGTATCGTCACAGGGAAACCGATTTTTCGGAGCCTGACAAACCATCGAGGCCTAATGATCTCCCAAACATATTTGACAGCAACAAGCGCCAAGACTGTGCGGGCGACTGTTGTGAACCTCATGCTGACTACTGTTTTTCACTCCACCAGGCAGGTCAACCACCTTGGGTTGTACCGCTCAACATGTGGCCCCTGCAAACTCGATGAATAACTTCAGCTGCGTAGGCATGCCTTCGAGTTGTCTGGCTAGCCATGGCTTTGTGGGTTCTGCTGTACTCCTGGGCAATGGAACATCTTTCCAGGCCTCAAGCTTTCCCGTCACTTTGTCCCTCCTCGATTTGTCAAGTTTGTAAACCCCCTTGTACTAGAGGCATGGTGCCAACCAGTTTACCAAACAGCTGTTAAGGCCTGCTCCGCCCTGTCTTGGGTGTTTCTTGCTCTGATATTAGTGAACCGGCTTCCTATCATCGCAACAATGGCGACCGCAGAACCAGTGAGTCCCTCGGTTGCCTAGCCACGACGTTTTTCGTGTCACGGCCCGGCTGGCAAACTAACGCTGTCCCTGTTCCAGGTGTTCCTCATATTCGGCAAGAGCGGATGGATCGGCGGCCTGGTTGGTGGCATGCTGAAGGAGCACGGGTACAAGTTTGAGTATGCCAGCGCACGGCTGGAGGATCGCGCCACCATCATCTCGGAGATCGAGAGGGTAGGGTGCTGCCACCTGCCACCTCAACTTTGGTTTTCTTACAGTGCGCCAGGCTGATCCGTGCAATCCAATGTTCTGTTACCAGGTCAAGCCTACTCACGTCCTGAACGCGGCTGGTGTGACTGGGCGCCCCAACGTGGATTGGTGCGAGGACCACAGGGTACGTGCAATTTGCTTACTTAACTCCGCATTTTGCACTCCTCTGTTGTTACCCACACCTATGCAACCTCTTTATTGCAGGTGGAGACCATCCGTTCCAACGTGATCGGTTGCCTCAACCTCGCAGACGTGTGCCTGCAAAGGGGCATCCACATGACCTATTACGGCACAGGCTGCATCTTCCACTACGATGACAAGTTCCCCGAGAACAGTGGCATTGGCTTCAAGGAGGAGGACAAGCCCAACTTCACTGGCTCGTACTACTCATACACGAAGGTTAGTGCACCGAGTAGTCCATGCTCCTCACTGAACTTGGGAACTTCCCTGCCATGTCTCCACCCACCCCCTTCATGCCAATGACCACGACTTTTGCCTGCAGGCAATGGTGGAGAGCTTGTTGACCGAGTACTCCAACGTCCTCATCTTGCGTGTGCGCATGCCAATCGTGGAGTCTTTGACCTACCCACGCAACTTCATCACCAAGATCATCAAGTATGACAAAGTAAGTTGGCAGGCAGTACTGTTTGGGAGACCTGCGTGTTGGGTTGCATAACAAAGCCTCAGTACTGACAATATTGCAACTGTGCAGATCATCAACATCCCCAACTCCATGACCGTCCTCCCAGAGCTGCTTCCCTACTCTATCGAGATGGTACGCGTTGGTGCTCCTTGTGTGTGTCACGGCAAAATGCAGGAACCTGCCGGTGCTGACAGTTGCACTGGCTCATGCAGGCCAAGCGTGGCTTGACCGGAGTCATGAACTACACCAACCCTGGGGCCATCAGCCACAACGAGATCATGCAGCTGTACAAGGAGTACATCGACCCTGAGTTCACATGGGCCAACTTCACCGTTGAGGAGCAGGCCAAGGTCATTGTGGCACCCAGGTCCAACAACCTTTTGGACACCACCAGGGTAAGCATTCGTGGTGTCTGCTGCTGCGGTTGTACTCCTTGTGGCTCTCCTTGCAGTTTATAACTGGTTGTCGCCTTGCAACAGATTGAGAGCGAGTTCCCCGAGATTCTGCCCATCAAGGAGTCGCTCATCAAGTATGTGTTTGAGCCCAACGCAGCCAAGGTAAATGGTAGTTTTACTCTCCCTTTGTGAATTGTCTAGATTCCCCCGTCCCTGCCGAGACCTGACTGTGTATGTTTGTTCATTCAGAAGGAGGAGGTCTACGCGGCTGTCAAGGAGATGAGGGGCCGTTAAGTGCTGCAGCCCACAGATAGGACTTCTTGCGTTTCAGACCGGTTATGCCTGGTATCGTGACACCACAACCGATCAGGCAGGACCTGCCAGCTGTTTTTCCCCTCGTGATCCTCACTCGTGAGTACTCCGCTTTTAAGTTATCCAGAACAATAAAGTTTAGCGCGCTGTCATCACATCGTGCAACGACTGCCTGGTAGGGTGGGTTCAATTTTGGTGTCTTCAAATATGCCAGGCCTCAACATACCTGTATCGACCCCTGGGTTGTTTTGTGCTCTGGGCTGTAAACCTAATACTGGCACCACAATGACTCACGAGTTGCTGAGCAACTTGAGATGCAGCTACGTGCTGTGTCACAATGTCTGCTAGGACATGGCTACCTGGACACAGCAGCTGTGTGCACTGTGCTATGGTTTGCTGCTACAGTGGGTCCGCATGCCACCTCACTTTGTGCTCTCCTTTTTTGTTGCTTGGCAAGTGGCCTTGAATTTGGCACCATGGCCATGGCACAAATTTGTTGCTAGATTGCTTTCATCCCAGGACACACCATCACCGAAGAGAAGCTGTTTACTAAATGGACCGTTACAGCGACCAGGTTGGAAAACCCTAATGGCAAGTCTGAACCCTGTCAAAATCCTGTCAATTGACATATAAAGTGCCATCATTTCAAAGTTCTTAAAAAGCTGTCAACAGAAATTAACTGGCACTACCGAGCAGTGGACAGCAAGAGTGAGTGAGGGTGCAAGAAAAAGGCAATAAAATGGATACGTAGAAGTACAGTAACTATCGCAATCTGACTGCGGCAAGCATTGTGAAGCAGGACCAGCTGGCATGTGAACCACGGTCACCCGGTGGTTTAATAGCATGATTACCCTTCTATCAGCTTCACCCTCGCGCCAAATGGGCTTGTCTTTATGCTGAGCAGCTCAACGTCAAACTCCAACGTGGCGTTGGGCGGGATCTCCCCAACACCCTTGCTGCCGTACGCCTGCAAAGCACAGCGAACTCCAATCACCCCTGTTGTGCTGTGAGCCATTTTCCCTACAAATTGTGCAAGCTGTACTTACCAGTTCTGGAGGCACCAGGAGCTTGCGCCGACCCCCCACACGCATGCCTCTCACTCCCTGTACGCATCACACTTAAAATTGACGGCATGTTTTGCGGACGCCTGACAGACACTCTAGTAACTTGTTGTGGACGCACGAGCATAAACGCCCAAAGCACACCAGGTCCGCAATCGCAGAAAGCAAGGTACCAACAGTTCCTCAATGCATACCAGGTCAAGGCCCTCGAGGGTGCTCCCAGCTCCCTTTGCACCGACATCAAAGCCCAAAGGTGTACCTCCAGTTACACCCATGCCTTGCCTGCGGCACCAGATGTGGGTTGGGTTGACGGACTTGGGTTGGCAACGCGGTCTCAAGCACAGGTGTGAAAATGTTATCTGTAACCCACCGGCTGGTGATGAAGGTTACGCCTTTCCACTTGCACTCATAGTGGACCACAGCCCGGGCGCCCTCTTGGACAAGGGGACCAGTGCCCTCAACTACATCATAATACCTGTGCATACCAGCTGTCTTAATTTGAGCAAGGCAGACACAGCAGATCAGCACCAGCAAAAGAGCAACAAAAGAGCTGAACAGCAGCCAACTATGGGTATGCAAGGCAGGGGCCGTACTTTAACCCAGCGGGGCCATCTATGAATGCCTCAGCTGGAACCTTCCTGTTCTTCGCCTTGGTCAGGTCCTGAAAACAGGGACCACGGAAACGTAACTGGTTGCACATACTAATGGTTGGGCACCCGTGCAACATGCATGCATGCGTTGGGGCATTGGCATGCATACCTTCTGAAATCCTGGGAGTGCCTGGGCTGGTTGCGGGGACAAAGCGACAAAAGCAGTGGCAGCTGAAAAAATGGGAGCAGCATTTAGCGGCATATACTGGGAGGAACCTCGTTGGGTGCCCATGGAGAACCGACATAACACAACCCAAGTGTGTTCGGTTGACCTACCAAGAAATGTAGCTGCGTGGGTTATGGCGTCTCTCCTACTGAGCGCCGAGTTATTGCAGGTGGTCTCATCTGCAATGCAGCCGTTTGGCGTCAGTGGCACACATACACACACAGACACACATAGCACCAAGAGAGTTGTCGGCATGAACAGTACCCTGGGAGGAGGGATGGAGCAAACTGGTCACCCTGAGTGAGGCTCGCAAACACTTATGACCACTCGCAACGCCAAAGCGGTGAGCATGCAGGCTGTTGGGCTTGACAGCGGCAAGGAGTGAGGAGGGTTGCATTGCTGCTCTTTGTTGTCCCAAGTTGTGCGGGCTGTGGTGTAAAAAGGCCAATATCGGTAAGCCAACAATATAACTCTTGAGCAACCTCTTACACTATTGTGTCACTGAACGCACAACGTTAATGCGCTTGCTTTGTACACATCAATGCACCATATCCGGTCTGGGCAAAACAAATATCCTGGCTTTTCCCAAAAATATCAAAATACATTTCAGTGGCGAGAAAGCGAGTGACATACAGGGTGCCCACGTCGTCGAGACAGCAGCAATCTGAGCAAACCTCCGTGTAAACAACAACCAGCAGCTATCCAACCTTGGACTAACTTATTCAGCTGCAAAGCTGTCCGGGCACTTTCCTGGGTTGACAGGGGCAGGGCGTTGACACGGCAGAGGCCGGGACATAGATGTTGATTTGGCACGGCAAACAGCTGCTGCTCAAGAGTCGGCAAGTTGGGCAGTGGCCAAACAAGTCCCCATACCAAAGTTATTTCGTGCCGCACCGGTTGATACCAGCTAGAATGGTCGAAGGGCACCAGTGCCACAGGGTTGCTCACGCCCACCGGAAGATGCTGATTGGCAAGAGGTTCGATGCCACCTCGCCCAACAAGCGATTTGTTGAAGGTGAGCTGCACCATTCATGCGCTGCCGGGGCGGCTACACTGCCCCACTCGACCGACAGTGGGCACTTGCATGCATGTCACATGCATGCAAGCATTATTGCCAAAGTGTATTGCGGCAATTGCACACGGCATGGATGGCGAGCGCCCTCCTTCCATCGATTCCCTTGGTGGTACGACTGTTTTTCACCACCGTTTGTGCCTAATTTGCCTTAAAGCTGCACGCGGTATTATTTCTAATACATGTGCTTCTCCAATGGTCTTCAGGCGCTGCTGCAATCAACCGTCAGCCCCTTACGAAAATAGAGGTCCACGGCAAAAACCTGTTTTACTTTTTTGGTGACGACCACAGCCCTGTGGTGCTGCACATCCACTTCGGCATGAGCGGCGCCTTCAAAACCATGTCCCTGCCCGGCACTGAGCCTACCCCCACCACGCGGCTGCAGCTTGTGGACGCCTCAGCCAACATAGTAGCCCACCTCAGCGCCATGACGGTTCAGCATGGTGATCTCGGTAAGACCCCGTTCAAGCCCTAATTGTGCCCCTGCCAACCCCCTACTGCTGCACCGCCACCAGCATCCCCCTGTACTACTGAGGATGGTGGCCTTGGTACAACCACATCTAGGCGACTTCTAACTGGACCACCTCCACCATATATTGCTGTCTCCCACCGTCCCAACTTGCATCATCACCATCCGGCTCCATGCACCAGCTATGCATTCATGGACTGGCTTGGTGTGGGCCATGATACTGCTGCACGCTCCCCAGCTGCCACCCACATACCCTCACTCACCCCCATGCCCACCCGCGCACACAGCCTTCTACACCTCCAAGGCCGCGCAGCTTGGCCCCGACCCCCTGCGGGACGACGCGGATCCCGCGGTGGTGTGGCGCACGGTGCAGCGCAGCCGCAAGCCCATCGGGCTGCTGCTCATGGACCAGTCGTGCATGGCGGGCATCGGGAACATCTACCGGGCGGAGGTGCTGTTCAAGGTATACCCCAGCACATAGTGTATGGGGAGTCAGAGGGTGCATGCCTTGGGTTTCCATCCTTCTACTACGTGATTCAATCACGGGCTGGGCCAGTCAACGGCTGTTTAATATACTATTTTCTGAACTTTTGGCACCAATGTGCTCTTTGGCGCAGTGGGGTGATGCTGCGCATCAGACTATCATCCTTGTGCACGTGCAACTCGCATGCCTGCCAGCCGCCGCCATGCATGCAGCTTAGCAATGCCCTGCCTGGTCATCAACCATGCCCGCCCCTCACAGGCTGGAGTGCACCCCGAGCAGCCGGGGTACACCCTGGACGCCGCGGCATTTGACCGCATCTGGCGTCACTCGGTGCTGCTGCTGCAGCGCGGGTTCAAGACTGGCTCCATCCTCACGGTGGATCCCGAGGAGGCGGCTGTGCTGGGCAAGCCATGGACGCGCAGGTGGGGGATAGATGTAGGGTTTTAGGGTTTAGGTTTTTAGGGTTTTAAGTGAACGATATGCATGGGGCAGCTGTGTTGGCAAAGTGTGGGTGCAAGTTCTTGGTTTGCAATCGATAGAATTTGAAGATGAAAATGCCAGGAATTTTGGTGAAACCTGCAAAGGGGAATTGAAGGGGATGAATGTGGTGTCCATACGAATGAACCAGCAGGATGCGATGCCAGGCGCGCACCCCACCTGCTCACATTGTTGCAAACCATGCACAGCGCATTTTAGCGTTTGTTCCTTTTAAAATCCCCAATACCCTGGCAGGTACGTGTACAACCACGCCACCTGCGGCCGCTGCGGCAGCCCCATCCGCACCTGGGACATGGCCTCGCGCACGGTGTACGCATGTCAGACGTGCCAGCCCCTGCCCGAGGGTGCGCAGCTCACCGAGGCGCGCACCAAGGCCCTTGCTTGCGCCACCAACACCCAGCTGTTCAAGAGCCACTGCGCGGCGGAGGACCAGGGCGGGGCGGTGCCTGCCAAGATGAACCTGCAGGAGCTGCAAGCGGGGCTGGCTGCGTTGGGGCTGGATGTCAAGGGGAGGAAATGGCAGCTGGTGCGGCGGCTGGAGGCGGCCACAGCAGGTGGGTCTTGTTTATGGATTTATCCTTTTACTTCAGATTATATCTTGCCTTTTCTGTCATGCAATACTAAGTGCGCTGCGCTGCCAAGTGATTACGTCCAATCAGTAAGTGCCTAGCAAAGGGAACTGCACACTAAAAAGAAATGAAACAATAGAATATCTTGCCAGAAGAAACTGGCTTTTGAAAGCTTCACCATTTATGTTCCAGGTGGGGAGGCGCACACACCTGCACCTGCCACTCCTGGCAGTGGAGGCAAACCAGCAGCAAGGGGGGTGAAGCGCAGGGCTGCAACGGGGGAGGCAGAAAGCGGCGATGAAAGCGAGGGTATTGACGGTGGGGAAGTGCTGGTTATCGATCTGGAGAAAGAGGCCATGGATGCAGACCTGGTAAGCGGATGGGCAATCATAGACTGTGGCGGGGCAGAATGCACAGCATGGCATACTGCATAATGTGGGAAACGTTGTCTGTGTGGGCTGTAAATATATTAATGAGGACAGGGGCATTTCTGGCTTGGGTGGGCCGCACTCATGCTCGGCAGATGGTAGCCACTTTAAACAATTGTGCACCAGATGAGTGCACACGATGATCCGCATGTCAACAGCAAACGCCACGCGGCTGACCCGTTGCCACCACCTCACGTCCCTCAGGATGCAACCCCCTCCACCCCTGCACCACGCCCCTCCACTCGCGCCCCCGCCACACTGCTACTAGACCCTACCCTGGCGGCCCTCACAGTGGCTTCTCTGAAGCAGCAGCTGAAGGCAATGGACCTGCCCACCTCGGGCAACAAGGCTGAGCTGGTGTGGCGCCTGTCTCTGGCCACCGGGGGGGGGCCTGGCGGGGGGTCCAGCAGCGCACCAGGGGCAGGTGTGGCGCCTGGGACACAGGGCCTGGGCAAGGTGGCGACTGCTGAGGTGCGGCTGCTCAACCTGTCTGCACCCCTAGAATAGTGTCTGCGCCCCTCAAATGAATTCCAAAAAGAAAAAATTCTGTTGCATATCAACGGACTGTCATCAGTGAGAAGTCTAATTCTCTACAACTGTAGTTGACTGTCATCTGCAATTGTAATTGTCATCAGTGACGGGTAGTAGACCCTCAAGCTTGGCAATGATTGGAGCGTTGACGCATCCCTTGTTGCGTATGCAGGAGGCCGCCAAGGAGAAGATGTATGCAGGGGAGGGGAGGAACGTGGAACATGTGGCGCTGCAGAGCGATGCCACACTGGCTCTGACAGATGTTGGACAGCAGCAGCAGCAGCAGCAGCAGCGTGGCACAGCCAGCACAGGGCAGGGAACAGGCAGAAAACGGACAAAGCCTGCAGGCCGTAAGGCTTAACCCCATTGCAGTTCAACTGGCTGGGCCCGTGCAACAGGCCAACCTAGACCAGTAGTGACCGTGGCAGGTGATCATCATGGTTGATGCGGTTACAGTTGCATTGACTATGAACCAGGTTCAATCAGAGCTTTATACACCCACACAGCACATGCCTGATGGCCCACTGGCTGATGGCAGCAGCTGCAACGGTAACCGCAGTAGTCAACACTGTGTCCTGTCAGGCTGCCCACCCCTATCCCTACAGCCTAGTGGCAAGTGTGGGTGCCTTTGTAAAAAATTATCCCAGAATAATTCTTGGGGATGACTAGTACATGGGACTGCCTCAACAGAAGTTGCTTGCACCAAGTGTCGCTCAAACTGCCCAGTGCCACTCTTGTCCCCATTCCAGCATGAACTACTACCATTTGAAATTAGTGTGACAGGTGTGAAGAAGGAAAACAACAATGCGCGTCACACCACGGGACTAGTCTAGACTTACATCAAGCCAGTCAACCAACATACGTAAACGTTTAACATGTACCACCTTTTGTGTCTGCCAAGACCTCATCCTTCCTGGGCCTCTTGTATGACAGCACACATCCTTTAGCACAAAAAGCAATAAAGAGTGGGGATTGTGCGCATCCCCCTGCATAACCATTGCATGCATGCCAACATCCCACACAATGCCATGCCATGCCGCTGTGTGTGGTCCACCCAAGGCATGCGCCGTGCACATGGCCAAACATGCCACCAAAACCTGCGCGGAAAACAGACCGCAGACATCGACAAACAACCTCCCGATAGGGTAAACCCAAGGCTTGCATCATGCCTTCCATCATACCCGCTGCTGCAACCCCGTTGGCTACCTGGAAAACTTGTCTGGAAAATTCCCTCCAGTCTACAGGGTCCCAAAATCCTGCATCGTCAGGCTATCAGACCTGCCCTTGCCCATTCCCATGCCTGCTACAGGCGCTACACAACATTGCCCACACACTACGCCCACCAGTAGGGTCACCTTCAGCTGCAAACCAGTGCGCTGCACTGCCCCATAGCTAGCCGCTCATCCTGCACAGCGCCCAACTGGTTGCAACTGAATGACCCTTTCAAGCCCGCCATGCCCGCCTCTCCTTTCTATTAATAACCCTGCCAAATATAAATTGCGCACCCACTGCCCCCCCCCCTCCTCTCACTATGTATGCCCCCACCTCCCTATCCTCCTCACATATATCTCCCACCTGCCACCATGGCCGCTAATCTCCCACACACCACACCAACCGCCACCATTCTCCCCTCACTGCCCTGGGCCACCATTGCCAGCCAGGTTGTAGGACTCCAGGTACATGCCCAGGTTGTCCAGAATGGAGGTGTCTGAGGAAAGGTTCCCCCCACCCCCACCCCCACCCCCACCCCCCTCTCCATCCCCCAGCGCAGGGGTGATGTCAAAGGTGAGGTCATCAGGAAGCAGGATGTGCTCCATAGCTGACCTTTGGCCTCGCCCCTGCTCATCTGACAGCTGGTGCTCCAGGGGGGCTGAGGTGTGCAGGTCCAGTGCCAGGGAGGCAAGAGACTGGTTGCCGTAGCCGCCGTAGCCGCCGTCCCCGCCATAGCCACCAGGGGAGTGCATGCTGGTCACGTGGCCTGCCAGCGAGGGGTGCAGTGCGGTGTTGACCGACGTCATGAGGTCCCCTGCGCGCGCGGGTAGCACATGTCAGCACAGCGTGGACGCGAACACACCATCTTGATCCACCTGCCTTGCTTGGGACCTTGACAAGCATTCTCCCTTGACAAAACCATGGGGTGCATCCATGCAAAAACCCCTGCCGACCAATTCCCTGTCATATACCAGGCTGGTGCGCGCCTGGGAGCTGCCCCAGCAACAGCATGCACCTGTTGCAACATCCCCCACCTGCACTGTTGTACCCATTTGACTTGCCCACTCCAACGGGCGAGGTGAAGGATGGGAGGCCGCTGCCCCCAAACGCTGCAGAGCCTGGCGCGCCAAAGGACAGCGCACCAGCCATGGACGCTGACATGGGAGGCACCAAGCCCCCAGGCTGCAGCACCCCACTATGGGAGCCAGCCACAGCGTCGGCGCGTGGCGCTGACAGCAGTGGCGTGGTCGCGCCTTGCGGCATGCCTGGGGCCATGTGGCCAAAACGGCACAGGGCTCCATCCCGGCAGTGACCCTGCGGCAGCGGCAGGCCTTAAAAATGCAAGGGGCGCATCAGGGGCCGCCGCATGAACGCCCGGTTGTGCATGACAGGGAAGGGTTGCTAGGTCACACAACACTAATTGCAGCAGGATTGAGATGCAATGGCATACGTCACATGTGCATCACACACATTTGCACAGACGATAACCAGTGCCACTCAGGTGATAGCCCAGCCACCCCAACGGCATGAGACTACCTACAACCAGCTGTGCATGCAAGCACCCGCGCCTACCTGCATGTAGTAGCGGCATGGCCTGACGGTCCTGATCACCTTGCCTCCCTGGCGCTGAGGAGTGGTGGCGGCGCTGGGTGCTGCTGACGTGGCGGGGTACAGCGGGGACTGGGCGGCATCAGGTGGTGCCCACATGGGGTTGCCACCTGGGGAGCAGCAGAGGGGGGGTGTCAGCGCGGAGTCCCCGACAACATGCTGTGTATAACAAAGCTTTACAGTCACAGCACCCCCACCAAAATCGCTGTGAATCCTGCACGCCCACCAACACAACAGGCACACATCAGCCCCTCCACAAAAAAATCTGGTTTTGCACATTGAACGGGGTCTCCATCACACAGCGGACTTGCAAAACACAGGCCTACAAGCACCACACAACCAGACCCCCCCTCCGCCCTGCCCCACCCTCCCATGCAGCACCCACTTGGCATGCCCAGCTGCCCGCGCGCCCCGTCGTTTGCGAATATGCCCAGCGCCGCCAGCGAGGCGCTGAAGGAGGGCGAGGGCGGGGGGTGGTAGCTCACAGACACCGCGGGCGACTGCTGCGGGGAGGTGGCCCACAGCTCGCTGCTGGTGGGCAGCACCCTGGCGATGCCCTCGCTGACAGGCGCGCCCTGGTAGGACACCGGCTGCATGAAGTCCATGCCCCAGGTGGCGCCGCCCAGGTCGGCGTACTTGGGCTGAGGGGTGTCGCCGCCGGAGCCTGCGGGGCAGGGGGAAGCTGTTATGTTGGTGGAAGTGGAACAGTGCGCATGTTGTTGAATGCATTTGGAAATGTGCTGGTCGTAACTGGACAGCATGCTGTTGCATGCGCGTAGCTACGAGCAATGTAGAACATCAGGGGTGTGATGTCAGACTGCAGCCGCTCAAGTGGTGGCCCAAGTGCACACAGGATTGCTACAACCCTGCCGTCATACTGGGCAAATGATAGCACCTAAGCTGCCCACTCCCTTCCGTGCAGACATTCGCACCAAAGCACTCAGCCACAAGCAGTCGTGCATACCTGTTGCATTGCCCTCTGGTGAGAAGGGGCGAGATGGATCGAGTGGGCCCCCTGCGCCCACCCAGGTCCCAGGCCTGCCATTAGAGTCCAGCGCCACGCCCTCTCCCGAATTGACCGAGCTGCGCATGCTGATGCTCAGGCCAGCGGCTGCATCTGGCACGCCCGCGTGCATCATCTGCAGCACCTCCTGCACGGGGATGCGCCAGTCGTTATACGGCCCTGTTGCACATCCTCATGTGCAAACACTGCAACACATTTTTCTGTAATGCCGTGCTTTAATACGCATTCAAATGGACTGGGTATGCATCAATTCTTCACAATGACGATTCACAAACAAATCGTCAATACGCATGCTTTTTTCCTTTTGCTGTTGATTACATAATACATATATGCATCCCAGGGGCAGGACACGCACCGTGTTGAGAGCCAGCACATCCAGACTGTCGTGGCGCGAGTGGTTGCCGCTGGCGTGCGCCATGCTGGCGTACAGCTCCCGGTAATCAGCCATGGGATCCAGCGGGAAGCCCACCGAACCATACACAGTGGCAGGCACGTAGCCAGGCGCTTTGGGATCCAGCGGCTTGCTGCGGGACTGCTGACCTGGCGGCGTGCGGGGCGGGGGCCCCAATCCTGCGCCGGCATCTGCTGCGGCTGCCGCCACAGGCGGCACAGCTGCGGCGAGAGTGACTGGTATGACTGTGCCAGGCTTCTCGCGGTCCCGCCCCCCGCGTTCGCCGCCGTGGTACGAGTCCCCCCGTGGCCTGTCGAAGCGCAGCAGCTGCTCCGCCAGCTGCTTCTCCTTGTCGGCGCGCGCCTTGTCCTTGGCCTTCTTCTCCTTGGACACGCTGGCCGCCTCCAGCTTGTGCCGCTCCTTCTCGCGCTGCCGCTCCTCGCGCTCCGCCTGCTGCTTGGCGCGCTTGGCGCGCTGCTCCTCCTGGCGCTCGCGCTCGATGCGCTCCAGCTCGCGCTGCTCCGTCTCGAGCAGCTTCTGGACCTCGCCCATCAGGCGCCGGATGGCCGCCACGTCGTCAGGCTCGGGGCCCAGCGGCGCGGCATACCTGGGTGTGAATAGAAATAAGATTGATGAGGGTCCCTGCCTGCATGACGGGGGCAGGCAATCCCAGCAGCAGAGGAGTGCAGAGCAATGCGCGATTGGTGGACCAGGCGCGTGAAATCATCACAATTGTGAGGATCTATGACCCCCAAACTGAAGCAGCATTTGTGTACCTGGGAGTGGTGGGGGAGTCTGCTGGTGTAGCAGCGCCAGAGGTAGGGCCAGGGCTGGGCGGCGAGGCCGGCGGCGGCGCAGCGGTAGCATTGTCGTCTGGCGCTGGTTCGCCAAAGCCTGCCAGCGTTGCGCTCTCTGCAGAGCCCTTGGATGACTCCACCTCTAGGGCCTCGCTGTCCACAGGCTGTGGAGAAACGGGGCTGGCATCAGCTCCATTGGCGGGAGCCTCTGCTGGCGCAGCATCAGAGGCGGCGTCATCCTGGCTGGGAGACTGTGGGGCTGGGGCTGCGGCAGCTTCACCCGCTGCTGCTGCTGCCTGGTGCTCCAACAGCACCGCCTCGCCTTTCTCCAGTGCAGCCTGCGCATTTGCACACCACATCAATAAATGAGTTCGCATACCCAAGGCACTAGGGTCCGCATCCAAGGCACCCATGCAGAGCCTCTAGCCCAAACACGTTGCCCACGAACCGCCTCCCACCCTGCCCCACCCACCTTGGGCTGCAGCCCAGTCCAAAAACAGCGCCACCACCACCACTGCAACGCCAAACCAACCGTCCAACCACCTTCCAACCCCACAGTACCCACCTTGAGCACCGCCGTGCGCTGCACATTGGCCCGCTCCGGCCGCTTGAGCGCATTCTCCAGCACCTCCCGCACCTCCGCCACCACCAGCTTCTCGAGCAGCTCCCGCGCGAGCTCCACCAGCGCGGGGCTCACCGCACCCTGCTCAGCCGCCTCGATCTTGGCCTTGAGCGAGGCCGAGTTGATGGTGGCTGAGCTGGTGCCGTCGGTTGCGGCCTGCATGGATGCCTCCAGGGCCTGCATCAGCTTGAGCACGCGCTTGGCCTCCCCCACCTTCACCCCAGCAGCGGCGGCCTCCTGCAAAACGAGGTAACAGGGAGGTAAGTATCACAGCAGGCAAGCAGCATTGCCAGCTGGTGCAAGCCATACTATTAGTGGACAACTTTGCGATATTTTGAGGAAGCACCACACTCACAGGACCCAGTTAGCACCGGTTGTGCTTCCTGATGCAGTATCCACCAGAAGCCATCACACAGTATAAATCAAGGCGATGCAGCGCCAGCACAGCCGGGCAAAGGGCGCCGCATCCCGCACCTGTATCGCCCTGGACAGCTGCGCGCTGGACGCGCCATCCCGCAGCGCCTTTGCCAGCTTGGCCTCGCTGACCGACGCCGAGCGCCAGCGCGTGAGCATGTCGCGCGCCTTGCCTGCGTCGCCCGCCAGCAGGTCGCCGCACTCCTCCGCGTCATCGATAATCTTTTCCACCCCCTCGGCGTCCTCTGGGCGCTGCGACTTGAGCAGGGATTTGATCGCGGCGTCCAGGGACTGGCGCACGCGGAAGGCGTTCTCAAGCTTGGTGCGCGTCTCGCTGGCGGCCCTGGGGGAGCACACAGGCACCATTTGTTCTTCAGGCTGGACAATCGCAGCTGTAGAATCACCACAGGAATATATACAATTTATTTCCTTCACTGTATTTAAATTACCAACACCAACCACAGGAAGGGTAATAAGATGATGATAGGACTATTATTATCTTATCACCCTTGACCACAGCACCCGCACCAATGCGCCCATGGCCCACATATTTTATTCGTTTATTTCTCCATTGCCCCACAACCCCTGCATCCCCACCAACCCAGCGCCACCCCCCACCTGTAGGCATCCGGGTCCAGCTCCTCCGCGCCGACCTTCCTCGCAGCCAAAATGGCAGCCTCAAGCTTCTGCAGGTCAGCCACCGCCTTGGCAGACCCGGCGATCTTGGCCAGCCCCTCCGCTGCCTTCTCCACCTCCAGCTGGCGCCGGGCTGCGTGGATCTTGGGCTGCAGGATCTCAGACCCCACGGTGAGGCTGCACACCATGCTGGTGGCTGCTGAGCTGGCGGCTTCGGCCTTGGTGAGGGCGGCCTGTGGGGTGCGGCAATTGAGTAAATGTTGGGTGCGGCAGTCAATGGAATGTGTGGGTGGCATCATGCTGTTTTACCTTAAATCGTACTCAATGTACCAATGGCCCGTATTCAATGTACCTGCACCCCGGTGGCGGGGAGGGGTGCAACACCCGGGAACGTCACACTGTAGCGGGGTGTGGTTAGTGCAGTGGCAACACCAAGCTGACAACAGGTGCAATACAGGTATATTTATAAAAGGATAGTAAGCATACTTTTTTCAATAATTTCATTTTTTTACTTATTTACTGACTTGTACAATAAATATTCATTGCTTGCTAAATGCACTACTCATGTTCCAGCACCAAAATCAGTCACATGGGCCCCATTATAAGGCCTTCCTTGTCTCCACCGCACCTTGAGCACCGCCGACCCGCATGGCGCCCTTGCCAGCACCTCCTCCAGCTTCTCTGCCGCCTCCACCGCCTGCGCCTGCGCCTGCAGCTCCTTCAGCAGGCGCTTGGCCTTGTTCACGCTGATGTTGGCCACACGCGCCTCCTCAATGGCGCCCTCAAGGGTCTTCATGCGCGCGTCCCACTCCGACCAAAAGCCAGCCTTATCCGCCAGGGTCGGCTTCTGTGGGGTGAGGGGGGGTGTGGGGACATATTCTCAGTGGGTGTAAGCATGCAGTGCTGGGTGTGGGTGCTGAGCTTCACGGCATTACGGGATGGGCGCCATGGGTTGCAGATCAATTTGCAGGCGATCTGTGGTCAGGCAGCAGGTGCAGCGATGCACTACACCAGCACTGGTAGCTTTCAGACACTGCATACATCATAGTGCCAGACCCTATTTAGAATACAATTCAAGCAAGAATCTGCTAGCGGGGTCCTCACCTTGCCGGCCAGTGCCGAGGGCGCGCTGACATCATCAATCACTGTGTCCAGCTGGGCCACTGCCTCTGCGCGCTTGATCCACCTCTCCCTCAGCTGCCTGGCGCCAGACACCTGGACCAGCAAAGACCAGTCAGTGTCAGACATGCATGCGCATTACGATGCCCAGTTCAAGCCAACAGATAAACTGCTCGTGCAAGGCTGACAGCAACCCAGCTGCAGTAATGCAACGTGTGTCACTTTTCTTTCTTTGCTAATTACTAGGACATCCAGGCAGTCCACAACTACCAGAACACACCTGTGCACTACATGCAAGTATAGCAACCCCGCTCCAGCAGCATACCTCAGCGGCCAGGTGAGGGAACACTTCTGCTGCAGCTATGGCCTCCGACAGCGCCTCCACCGCATTGCCCACGCCGGTGTTACCGCCCTTGCCATTGGTGAGGACGCTGAGGCGCTCGGAGACCGTCATCTCGTCGGCTGCGTTGCGCGCCACTGCGCGGGTGAGTGCGGCTAGGTGAGGCGAGGCATTCACCGCCATGCTCAGGGCTGCCTCCAGTATCTCACAGGTCTCCTTGCCAACAGGCCTGCACAAAGAGATAGCATTATGTCAAGAGCTGAGAACCGCAAACCTGCAACTGAACTGTGCATCTCAGACACTTGGAACCCTTCTGTCATACACAGTGTCCTACCATGGAAACAATCAAGGAGGGTCCACATAAGAACCGATGAGTGCCCCATGCTTTAGTTTGTGCTGCCGGTGAAAGCAGCACCTCGTCTGTGCAAAACCACCTCCCCATGTCATCCATCCTAGCCATACATGCACTGGCATAGCTGAGTAACATAAAATGTGATAGAACCAGCAGCCTGCACCACTCACCTTGCGAGGAAGGGCGCGCGTTGATGGTTGTATACAATCGATGAGGGCAGGACATCTGCCAGCGGCTGGGTAGGCAGCAGGGGCTCTCCATGCAGTGCTTCTGACAGCAGCAGGTCAGACTCTGCTGTCTGCGCCCACACCTCCAAGCACTGCACCTGGAGGGAGTCGCTTGCCCCAATCGAGAGGCCCAGGCTCCACCGCATCAGCTTATCCCATTCCTGAACACACGCACACATAAGAGTGGGTTTAAGCTTTCCCAACTCCTCAACATATTACCAGTAGGCGTGGTTTCCAGCATACCCACCTCCTTCAACATACACACATAGCGGGCGATGCCACATCCTGCACATTTGCATGATGCATGTGATGGCTGGACGCATGGGTCCTTCATGCGCAGCCTCACCTGCAGGCACTGCTGCGCTTGCCACACGGTTGCGCGCATGGCTGACTGCCTGGCCTCCGTCTCCAGCAGCAGGCAGATGTGCGCATGCACGATCCTGACCAGGCAATTGCCCACTGCCGTCCACTGGTCTGAAGGTTTGGCGTGCTTCTTGTCCACCCGAGCAAACAGCTTGGTGGCCTGTATGTGCGCCATGCGTATGGCCTGCACTGCCAGCGCAGCACAGCCAGGGCAGGTGCAACCCCTGTGCGCGCATAGAAACACGATTTTAAGTATTCCGTAGAGAAACTCATATGATGTGATAGGGGGCATGGTATGCATGAGGGCAATGCCCTCCTTTTTTTCACAGGCAAACGATATGACAGACAGGCTGTGCATTACATATGTTAATATCTTCATGTTAACAATAGAGTCCCAAGCACATGACTACCCAGATGGATGCTGGCTCATACCTGAACTTCAGCAGGACACTCTCTGCCCAGCACCCATACAGCTCCGCTTGCTCGTCTTCCATGACGTAAAACTGTGGATCATCAGTCAACCCCGCTTCAGCAAAACCAGCTGGAAGGCTCCCACCTCTCAGGTCCAATCCCTGCCGCAGTCGCACAGCCACCGTCAGCATCGTTTAGATGCAAGTCCATAGGTGTGTGCTGTACAAAGACAGCAGACCAGTCCATCCAAAGGGTGTCGATGCATGCACATGCTTGCTTGATCCAGAACGTACCTGTAGCGCGTGCACTGCCCGAACAAAGCACTCGAAGGCTTTCTCGGCATGCTGTGGTGATGGTTTAGATACATCGTTGGTCAAGGATTGGTCATCTGTAGTTATCGAGAATGCTTCTCGTGGTGGCGGGTCCCAGTTTTCCTCCACAGCCCTGCAGCAAACCCACGGTCAGGGTTCCATCAGGGACACTGTGGAGCCAAGGACCAAAAAATGTAAGGAGAGCCATGCGGTGGGTTTGCTCAGGGTTCCATCATGAAAGGAATGCAGCCAAGAACAAAGCAGGTTAAAGGGAGGGCATACGCCGCAGAAGTCAATGCTAGCCACAACATACCCTGTATCGTCTGCTGTGCCCCCGACAACGCCAAAGCTTCGCTTGGCGGCCTTCAGGTGCTCATGTCCGTTGGCTGTCTCTGACCGCATTCTGTCCAGCAGGGTTTGCGCACGCAGGCGCGCCTCCCCCCGCTTGGCCTCCTGCCTGGCCACCACGTGGGCCTCCACAGCAGGCCTGGTGCAATAAGGCGGGGAAAGTTAACAGACATCGTCATTCTCACCCTGAGTTCCTTCAACCTTGTACGCAAAAATTCCCTTTAGGTGCGGTAAGGATAATGCCTTCCTCGTACCCCCATATTCACCCTGCACAGCGCATGCATGGCGCCAGGATACAACCTCCATAATGCCCAGATGCAGATCCAACTGGCAGGGAGACGTTGGAAATTGTGCGACAATCCGCACCTCTGGATGGACACATGCCCCCCCCACAGGCCTGTTGCGCACAGCAGGCACAGCACCACCAGGTGCACCCAGGCCATGAATCCCGCTGAGAAGTGCATGAGGCAGCGCCGCACGATGAGGCTCCGCGCCATCTTGCTGCGGCACTCCCACACCTCCTGGTCGCGCATGCCCATGCAGCGGCAGGTCCAGTACCCGCCACCCGCGACCTTCTTGCCACACACAGGCACCATCTCCAGGGGCAGCTCGCCTAGGAACAAGGTCAAGGGAGTTTCCACGAGACAAAACAAGCGCAGCCAGCATGAGACGTGGCACTGTACCGTTACATGGCAGCAGCCATGGCCCAAAATTTTGTGCATGCATGCGCGCAGTGCCGCATGGGCACCAGCAGGAGAAAGAGCCGTGCACTCGCAATGGGCTTCATTCCTACGTTCTCGATGCAGCATGCTTGACCAGTCATAGGCCCATGCTGTCAAGCTGACTGCCCCCTTCATTAACAAAGCACGCCCGTCCCCGTGCCCTTGACATGAATCAACGGTCCCAGCTTATGTGACAGTAAGGCTGCTCTCCACAAACCACAAGAACTAAATTCTTAAGCCTACCTGCCGTGGTGCGCGCAGCAGGGTCCGCCCCGCAGAACAGCAGGTGGTCCACCTGCGCTGGGTTGCCGCGCACCGCCGCACAGTGGAGCGGTGTGGCCCCGTCCAGGAACGCTGCCACCGTCTCCCTGGTGACAGGCTTGCTGCCAGCCTTGTCCTGCGTGTGGCCAGGCTTTGCATGAGTTCGCTGAGTTGCACTTTTCTGCTGCTCAGGAACTGCCACAGTACGATGGGCACATTTGCTGCACAATGCTATATGAGAACCTGCATGCACCCCCTGCCCGACACTGTACTGGTGCTTGTGGACGGGGTTTGTGCACAGGAAATAGGTATGATGGAGGTATGCATCATATAGGGTAGATATTAGGGTGGTGCCTAGTGTGGCACTAGTGAACAAACTTCACCCTGACTGGCAAAACCCCATCTTCCACAGTGTAAACTTTGCCGTTCACTCACAGCAACCAATCTGACCCCTGGTTCCAGCGCATGTGCACACACTAGTGCAGCAAGATTGGTGCCCCGTCTTCAACATATGCATCCAAAAACATAATGAACCAGGTGCACATGCTGGCCCACCTGCATGCCATCCATGTAGGATGAGAGGCGGATGAGGGGCGGCACCGAGTCCTTGTGCGCCTCCCGGAACAGGAAGTCAAGCACGCAGTCCAGCAGCATGGGCTCGATGCGCAGGTTCACCAGCTGCTTGCGCTCTTCGTCAGACACGTGCAGCTGGGGCACCAGCACATCCAGGCTCTCGGGGCGGCTGTGGCACACGCATGGGGAGGATTACAAGGTGCATTATTGTTGGTATTGTGCGCCAAGCTGTGTGAAAACGGTGGGATGGTCAGCTGTGCCAAACATAGGAGGAGCTCCCATCGCCACACGATGCAGCTGCGGGATGTGCTCAGGCAATAGCCTTTTATGAAAAGACAAATAAAGTGATGGGCGCTGCAGGCACTGTCTAGACTTTCCGCACCTTGGATACAGCTGTGAGAGGTTGTCCCAGGGGATGCACAGCAGGAACTCCAGGAACCCTGGAGGCGCATTCATCAGGCTCGCCACAGCCAGTGCGGCGCCAGCCACAGCCTGGAGCAGCGGGCAAGCAAGCTGATGCACGTCCACAGCCCAAAGGCAACGTCAGCTTGGAGCATGAGGATGCTGAGACTCACAACGGGATGGGGTGCCACAGTGCGGCGTGGCAACTACGAGTGCGATGCGGTATCCTAAGGTGTGAGTGCGGGCTTACCCTGCAAGCACTGGGCTTGAGTTCACGTGCTGGGTCCTCGCAGTTTGGCATGACCACATTCAGGGCGGCTGGAAGGAAATCATAGAGGATTCCCTCCGTCAGCTCCTTGATCCGCCTGTCCTCCCGGTCGATGTGGTGCTGCAGCTTGGCTTCAAGCGCCTGGAAGCGCTTTCTGCCTTTCTTGCTCCTGCTTGAGAGGCATGCAAGTGGTCAGGCAGCTGCAGTGAAGCACGTGCATGGTGATAACAAGCGCACTTCACTTGAAGCGTCCCATGTACAATGAAGCTCAAAGCATTAAACAATGCTAGTTTGTATATGCTTCTGATAATTGACCACCAGTACTGCTCTGCAACCACGCCCCAGCCCCTTGTGGCAGGCAGGCAGGTGGCACAAGACGCAGGACAAGGTTCACTTGTTTAACGTGCCTGCACATGGCCTCCTTCACAGTATCAAACTGCTGCTGTGCCAGCTCGTCCTGCTCCTTCTGCCTCTCCCGGAGGACATCGGCAACCTGGGTGGCCTCTCCACTGAGTGAGGACGACCGCTTCCGCATTCACACATATGTTGGGCCTCAAGTTTTTTAAGTTGATCTGTTCAAGGGCAAAAAATATGAGGACTCAAAGGTCATGCAGTGGCAAAAGGCAGCACCTCACGCAACATGCCATTGGTAGAGAGAAGGCGCCCCCCCCCCCCCCTTACTACCCCCACCCAAACTGCAGAGAATGTGGCACAGCACATGTGCAAGGCCCAAGCTGTGCTCTGATGTTATAAACAGCTATAACAAGAAACAACGGAGATTAGCCAACACTGGTGCTCAATACTGAAGGTTTGACAAGCTGGTGACCATGTTGGGTGTCACCACATAGCATGTGACAACACAGTGGTCAGTAGAGAACTCGACGTATGGCAATCTTTCAGGAAGAAAACAAAACACCAAAAGCACATACAACATGCTTGTGGTGCATCACACGAGGTACAGCTGTGAGGTGAACGAAGCGGCCCCAGACTCAAACGTTGAGGCTACAGCATGCCATTTGCCAATTGCCAGGGCAACCTTTACACGGCAACAGTAGACCCTTGACGTGCGTGATATCAGCGAGAACTTGCCTTCTGGACACCAGCAATAGCACGCAACGGCTAGATTAAACCTCTATGCATTAGGTTCTGCAATTTGGATGCACACAGGCTGACCCAATACTGCAACCTGACGTCGGCGGCACTCCTTATCCAACACTTGATAGCAAATAGTGTATTTTTGGGCTCGCATCATGCCTATCACCCACCTTGTCCCGTCTCTGCGCTAGACCACTGATACGATATGCATCCCTCAAGGTGTCTCAAGCCCAGTCTGCAGCAACGCGAAAGCCATCGGGAGCGTGCTTTACAGGGTAGAAAGTCACCACTGAAATGGACACCTCTGTTGCAAAAGTCTGGTTTTACACTGTTGTTTCCCGCTGCAGTAAACTGGGTAGTTGGTCCAGTGCCTCCACTCTTATTTTTTTGGAGGCTGGAAAACAGTGAATAAGAGGCTGGAAAACAGTAAATAATGTTTTTTCCCGTTATTTTACCCAATTTTTCATTTTTATTGCTGATGACCTTCAGCTTCAGGGCCTGGTCCACTTGTTATGGTTGTAGTTACAAGGCTTGCCAGCAATACATGAAAGCAGATAATAAAACTGTTCGGGTCATTGCACCACCTTTTGGCAACTTGCAAGCATCGCAATAAAAGGCATGCCCGGATGCATCCGACAACTGGGGTAACTGGATGCAGGGTTTGTGGGCTTTTTGGCAATCCAATGCTGATGGCATACACCAAAAGCCAAGCTGAAAGCTCTATCGGAAAAAAGAGTTACTTGATTTGCCATAAGAGAAGAACCTCCACCTTAGCAGCAAGCATTTACTGGTTGCACACAGAGGTACTTGCACTGTCAATGGTGGTAAAGGTACACAGTCACCCCCAGCTCTACCCAAGCCTCAAACAGAGTTGTCAGTACACCTGCCGCAGAGGCACAAAGTACCCTGTGACGGGCGCTAGGAATCCATTTTTGACCAGCTCCCAGTTGCTGGTTTCAGGTGTGGCACATCCGCAAATCACAACACAGCCACGTCCAGGAAGTCTCCAGTCTGGAAGTTTAAGGACCTGAGCGTCTTGTGGTCATCTTCCGCTGGGCGGGTGGCGAAGGTGATCCCAACCTGCCGCATCACGTTGTGCCCTTTCCGGTCCGGGTACACAAAGGCAAAGCTCAGCCTTGATCCTGGGCGCCTGGCAGCTGGCTGCACCTCCTTGATCAAGTCAGACAGCTCCTTGAGGCTGGCGTCTGGCCATGTGTATATCTGCACTTCGTCCTTTGGCTCATGACCCCGTGAAAAGTCTTCAAGGCGGTGGTGACCCCCAAACTTGGGAAACACCCTGCAACACATGGTCCCAAGTGAATTTTACTTGCCTTTTGTTGGTGGTGGATACCTAGCTTGGTAACCACACCGCCCAGCAGTGCAAGGAGCTTGGCACACAATCCTGTAGCAGTGCGCAATGCATGCATATGCTGCGGCAAGCGAGTGACCCACTGATCACCTATGCAAGCAACCGTTCAGAAAAAGGTCTCACCTGAGGAGTAAAGGGCACACTTTTTCCCTGTCGATTTCTGGCTCCGCTGGTTTGGCTGGAGCGGGGGGCGGGCCCGCTGGAGGTCCATGTGCACCAAGTCTGCTCGCCATGGGTGGTCCTCGCATATGGTGCGCAGGTGGACCGTCCATATCCATCCTTCTAGGACCCACGTCGACCTCCATCCGACGCATGTTGTTAATAAATGCCTATTTGACGGGAGAACCCTCACTGATTGCAGCACGATGTGGGGTTGAGATGCGGACGTTGGACGCCAGGCTCTGTATTGCGAAGTTGGGTCGCACAGCCTTATGGCATCAGCTGCAAAACAGCCAGTATGTTTAGATAACAAACGCTGTTTGAACCAACTACCGTAGAGCCTTGGTGGTGGTAACCCCCCTGTCTGCCCGCATATACCGGGATATGCAGCACCGAGTTGGTGTGCACGCTTGCAAAGAGATGCTCTCAACTATTGTGTCCAAAGAAAAGCAGTAACACGACAGACAACGTAAGAAGACGCTATTGTAGTCCTGCAATCAGTGGAAACCGGCATGCTCGTTCTGTTGTCCCCCAAGGGCGGGAAGGACCTTCCCACTTCCCTACCATGATATGGTTCCCTTCTCACCGCCGCCCAACCTTATCTGCAGTGGCAATGACATCGCACCAAACTTGTCAAAACTTGCAATGCGTCACCACACAACGGGCGAGGAGGGAAACAACTAGCTGGCATTGCTGTTCTGTGCAGAACTCGCCTGGTTGCGTGGTTTCTCGACTTGCACTGTGCCAGTGCGGCAAACAACTTGGCATGCTTCATCGTTGTGTGTGCCCTGTTTAACTTACTAGCGAAGCACACTCACTGCACCAGGCACTGGCTGGACGCTGGCTACAGTTTGGCAACACGCTTGGTTTTTCTACACGCCACAATGCGTTCAGCTCCCTGCTCGACCCAGCCCACCCCAGTCTGTTGCACACGCAAGCCACAAGTTGTAGGGTTGGTGTCATCCAGCAGAAGGCAGCAGCGCCACACTCCTTTCACAAGGCAGTGGAGGTCAGTTTGTACTTTTGCACTCCTAGTATTGTACAATGCACACTCAAAATTGTGTTTCTGACCTGGCCAACTGTGGTTGCAGTGGGTTGGGGTCAGCCAAGCATCACAGCACCCGGTTGCACACCTTCCAGGCAGCAGATGCTGCGGGGGACTTTGCCTTTGACTCACAAGACAGGCCAGCTGACAGCGCAGCTAGTGAGCAGTATGTAGAGATCTTCCCCAGGCTGCGTGAACGGGATCCATACAAGTGAGTCCAATGCACCACCTTTTGGGCAAATACCTACCAAGGCTGCACGGGCTTGCATATTGACATGCTGCTGTGGTGGCAGGCGGCTAGGCGTTCCCCAGGATGCTTCCTTTGAAGAGGTTCAGGAGGCCAGGAACTACCTGTATGAGGTATGTGAATTCTCCTGAGCCTGCTCTTCAACCATGTGATGGATGCAATGGCGTAATCGTGCCCAGTAATGCCTGTTAAGTTATCACAGCAGGCTGAGCTTTGTACTGGTTAGCCAAGCCAGGTGTATTTATCTGTATGCTTGCGCTTGTGGTCTTGCAGCAATACAAGGCGCATGCCCCCAGCCGGGAAGCAATCGAGCTCGCCTTTGATGACATCCTGCAAGAAAAGATGAAGCTGCGGAACAAATATGGGTTCAAGCCACCAAGGACTGGGCGCAAAAGCGATGTGGCGGGCGACGAGCAGGTAAGCGGTTTGTTTGACCTAGGGATAGGCGATGATCAGTATGCAAGTACATGGGACTGTGCTCCTTGGCCGCTTCTGGGCATGTGCAAGTGCCTCTATTAACTCACAATGGTGTGGCACACAGCCATTCTAACTTACATTTTTATCGTGCAGAGCAAAAATGTGATTCAGATGATAAAGGACAGGCTGGAACCCTCCGTTCCCAGCACCACCATTGTCAATGATGGCTCCATTTTCCTGGCAGCGGGGCTCTGGTAAGCATGCAGTGCAGTTGGCGTTCAATCTGAATTCCCAAGTGCATGGTATAATCAACATGACTATGTAGGCGACATCTCTGTAAAGGGCATTGTTTAGGGTTTTAGGGTTTTAATCAACTTATTATGTCACGATTTCAGGTCTGCCTGGCAATCCGCATCAGCTGATCCCACGCTTCCTCTTGGCGCCGCCATCTGCTACTGCGCCTGGCGCTTGTTTGACAAGCGCAAGAAGCGCAACCCAGAGGGCCCCTACTGGGGCAACAGCCCCGTGTGGGGTGCGCTGGGCACAACCATCCTTGGCCTCGTCATCGGTGGCCTGGTAAGTTTCTTAGGTAATTACTTGAATTTCAGCAGCACAGCCAGCTTAGCAGTGAGTCTTGCACATGTGGCACGAAGCAATGCCATCTTGGCGCTGTAATACCACTTGCACGGCCTGGCCACTCGATTCGCCAACGCTCAAATAAAGTGCCATGCTCTCGTCAGCCTGCATGGGCAGGACTTGGCTATCAATGACAGTGTCATATACTGCTCGCAATTGCATGCCTTATATGTACATGCATAATAGCTCCATTGTAAATGTTGATGGTATATTTGCAGGCGAGCTGGTTGGCAGTGAAGTACATGCCCCTGCCACGAATGATTCGCCCAGAAGCAGCTGGCCTCTTCCTTATCAATTTGGCGTTGGGCATCGCCTGCATCTTCTTCAAGTAAACCAGCTGGAGTTGAGGAGGATAACCTTGTATGTGGCTGTGCTTGGAGCTGGGCAATGCAATGCGATCAGCGACATCTGGGGCAGTGCCACATGGCACAATTGCACAAGCAGCATAATGTCTAGCCAATGTTGCAGTTTGGTATTCCATGCTGTTTGCATGTTTGGGAAATGAGGGGCCAGTTTTGCTCGCTCAGCAGTCATGAGCGCTTGTATAGTGAGCATTGAGTTGTCAACCGGGTTGCATTCTGTCGCCTAAATGGGATAGCGTTCCACTGCTCCTTAGACTGCCCCACCAGGTGATTACTTGCATGCCCAACATAGTTCAGCTGCTAAACTGTGGTACCTCTCATGAATATGTTGCATATGCTGCAATCATTTCCTGCACATCCATGTGGATGTACGCACACACATCAATGTGCGATGACATGGCTGTTCTTGGCAGACCACTGATCTCATGTGATGGCCCGAGCTTACTCTGAGTCAGGCTTTAAACTACGTCAGTACTATTTGTTGCTCTGCCATGCAGTATCCAGAGTAGCCGTGCCAATATGATGTACTCAGTAATATCACTGCCTCAATAGTGCATGCACACCATATGCATCTCCAATGTGTGTACATGTTTTGCTGCATTTACTCATGCGCTCCGCTTCGCGCTGCGCTTGATTCAACGCGTGCAACCACAATGGCAGTGTGTCAGCCTTGAATGTCGCCGGCGGATGGGAATCGCACAGTACTGACACGTGTCACCCACTGGGCAGGGCAGGCATGGGACAGTACTGGCATGCTCTGTTCACACTCCGGGACCAAGATTTTGGTCCCTGGATCAGATGGGATTGAGTCCAATCTTGAGAATTTCTCAAGATTGGACCCTAGATTGGATCCCGGGCCGACCACTGGTTTCAAGTAAAAATTCAGCTTGCCAGGTGGGGTTCAGATTGAAATGCCTGCCTCAGACAGGCTGGCACTGCCTGAGGCCCTCATTGAAGTTAAAGAAAAAAGCTTTTCTGTTTGCGTTAACCGTTAAATCAGATGCCATACACAACTCCTGCAGCCGCCTACGAATAGCAGCCACGGGCCAGACTAACAATAAACGCCAAATATAGACGCAACAGTACACTAAACAGTGCAGACTACTGTGAATTGCCGTTGGACCCGCCAAACAAATGGAAAGCAGCATACCCTATATGTACGTGGATATGTACCTGTTCAGCATTTGCCTACTAGCACAACAACTCCGCCTGTGGCTCAAAGCCGCACAGCAACTGGTGGTGGTCCTACGCATTCAGGCCCATCCCAGCTGACATTCTGTCTGCCAACTGTGTTGACGTGCAGAGGTTCCATCAACATGCAGCCTGCATATGCACAGGTAGGACACCCGTCTGCATGAGGCTGAGCCCGAAGCGCATGTGTCCATAGAACAAAAAGAGCACTAGCTGCTGGAGCCGTGGACCTTTTCTTTCAGTGCGGCCATTTCCTACAAGCACAACGTGCCTGTGTGAGTGGACATGCCAATTATGTGCTGGCAGAGTCGATCAATTGCTTTGCGTGGAATGCAGGGCTTACCGCCTGCGTCATGTGGTGCTTGTCGTAAAGGTCTGCCAGAGCAGCGATACCAAGAGCTCCCAGGGTGAACGCCTACAACAAAAGAGGGTTGGGAGGGTCAACGCCACTGGCAAGACAATAATCCTGTGGTGCAAAAACGGTTGAGACAAGCCAACATCACAGTGCGAAAATCAACCTGTGCGTATACACGCGAGTGGATGATCTTCAGGCTGGTGGGAATGGGCTGACTCCATTGATACGCCATGGACCCCACAAGTGCAGTGCCCCACATACTCCCTGTACAAAGGAGATGGTTACAAGTGCTGTTGAAAGTCATATGCTGGAATACCAGAAGGTGAACGAAGTACGCAACCAGGGTTAACTTGTTCAAGGAACAAGCTCACAAGTGCACTGCCAAGACAGAGCAGTGCACCACCCAGGGGTAACTTCTTAAGCAGAGCAAACCAAGACAGACCAGTGCACCCTAAGGCCTCAGGCCAAAGTTGCCCAACGGCTGCAAACATGCAACTTACCAATGGCCTTGAGCTTGTTTTTTCTGACCCACGCTGCTGCGTCATCGAGGTAGGAGGAACTCATATTGGAGCTTTTAAACCAAGGTCTGAAGAAGAAAAAATGGGTATCAGGTTGCTTGCTGGGGCATGCGGGACGTGGGTGCGCCCAACAAGGCGCCACAAGTGGTTTGGGACAGGGAGCATGCAAGCCCTTAGGACAAGAAACCCTTTAAAACAATTTTCGACTCGTTTGTGCTGCCTGTGGCTATGGTGGGAGCCTGGGAAGCTATAGCGAACATGCATGCACTGCAGACCGATGCATGCATGCGAAAGGCACAAACCTTCAACGGGACTTGGGTTCTTTCAGGAGCACGTTTTCTCCGACAAGATAGTAGGTGGGATATACTTTGTGGGCGACGCGAGCAGATTATTGGCTGCTGCTGGAGACCTGTCCAAGGTTCGCGAAGCTAGGTTGTATTGTTCTTCAAAGCTGTGCGTACACAATCGTAAGGTCAAGTGTTTTGAAACAGTCCGTAGTAACAAGTGCGCAATTGAAAGGTTTGTTGCGAAGCACACCTAGCCTGCGCCCTTTGTAGATCGAGATTGCCCGTCACGGGCCACGTCGCTGAATAAGCGGCGGTGACCACCGTGCGGCCTCCCCGCCACCGCCACAGCCCCCCCGCCAAACCCCGTTGTTGAAGTCGCCCAATGACACCTGTGAAGAGAGCCAGACGGGGGGCTGTTGGAAGGCAAACAACTTTTGGCACTGCGGGCAACGTCTTTTCTTTGCGCCTGTGAGGAGTGTCGACTGAGGAGTGGATCCATCCATGCCTGCATGCCATCGGGATGTGGGTCCCGAACAACAGGCTCCCAAACGTGCTGTAGACGGTTGCAGCATACATACACACTCCGTAAACATGATGTGAATGTCGTTGAAATCGTTCCCGGCAGCACAATGCAGTAACCTGCACATGCATTCAATATGCAAAGTCCCAAGGTGTCTCCAGCTGAGGCCGCACTTGCGCTGCAAGCTGACTGGTCTCGAACCAAAACGTTGGATGAGGTATGCCCGGTTGGTGTTCTTGAATATAGTTGTTTGTCATCGTCACTTTCACCATATGTACCCTGGCACCCCCTTAAACATCTTGTTCAATAGCAACGGCCTTTTCTCAACCTACCTTGTCTTCCACGACCTATCCGTCCCTCATCGTGTGCTTTGTTAGGCGTTGTTTCCAGCTGCTGACGAATTTAAGGCAGAGGTTGCTGGACCTGCTGTCAAAAGCAAGTCAGAACAGACTTACGAGTCAATGCCAGTGTATGGAGTACCAAGCAAGGCAGCAATAGTAGGCCTGTCTCATCAGAAAGGCACCATCAGCTGCAGTGAGTGGCTGCAGAAGCTGTTAACCGAGCAGCAAATACACGTACACTTACCTTCTACCTCCACGTCTGACCACACACCTCGCCACGCACTGCTGCTACAGCTCCCACGCGAATGGGGGGTCGCCCAGGGTAAGCATGACTCTCATCTGCACCCTGCTTTGTGCAGCACAAGTTGTTGTACACACTCAGTATAAGAGTATGTTGGTGATGCTGCAGACGCAAAGCTACCTGTTGTCACCTACAACAAAGCCGGGGTGCAGTGCTTGTTGGTCCTGCCCTCAGATAGGCCAGCCACACGACAAGACGCACTCTCAGTGGAGTCCCTGTGGAAGGAGGTTGTTTCAAACCCGGTAGAGGCGCTGCTCAGGTATATTTGTATGTGTGCCCGTATTGGGTCACACATCCTGTGTAGCGCAGTTCTGGGGCTACAGCAATCACCCTAGATTATGTTTATAACCCTAAACAGTTATAATAAACCTGATTGTACAGCCTATGCCTAAGCAGGTTCATGGCTCCCTTGAGCACTGTTGCACTAGACTGGTTCAACCACTGAGACTTGATCGGATCTCACTTTGTGCAACCCAGGTCTGCGGAATGGCGCCAGGCTTCTCTGCTGGAATACACCTCTTCTGCTCTGATTTCGCTTCTGTCAGGAACAGGCATCGTCCCAGCAGAAGATTTGCGGTGGTTCCTGCAAAGGTTGCATGACCCTTCGGAACAGGTGCCCAGCAGCCCCCGGAAGCAGAAATTGTGGCAGGGTAGTGCAATCCCAGGTGCATCCAGCTTGCCCAGTGTGCCCAGCATCTCACCCAATGATCAGTCCCTGAGCAAACAGCCTAGAGATAAGTCAACTGACCCCCATCGGTGCCAAGGGCCACCTCCCTCAAGCACATCAGCACCACCAGGAGGGCAAACGCCAAGCACACCTGACTCTCTGCATGCCACACCTGGGACGTGTCCTGTGGATGCTGTAGAGGTTGGTGGTACTTCTGGCCAGCAGGATCAAACAGCGCTTCCAACTACCAGTGGCAGTGGTACACCACAATTAGCTTCCAACTTCCTTAGGCCCAGCGGGGGATGTCTAGTTCAAGAGAGACAGCCCGCTGACAGGACAAGCACAGCGCAGGGTACATCCAGCCGCAGCACACCAGCTGCTGGTGACACAATGCCAGCTCAGCGCAAGGGTGGGGCTACACGGGGAACAACGCATGATGCAGGTACTGAATGCAGTCATTGGGTGCATATATGGACCAGTCATCTGAAGGATGCACAGGATGCATGAAAGGTGCCCATGGTGCCCTTCGTCTTATAGGTGCCAGCCGCTCATGGATCATTGTGTCAACGTCGACTTCATGCTGGCACTTTCAGAACCACCATCAGTAGGCATTTGTAGACTCTCAGCAGTGGATCATAACGGTGGCTATGCTTACAGGTACCAAAGATTTGGCGGCTGAGAAACAGGGGTTGAATGCTGTTGCAATGGCGATGGTTGTGTGCATGGCTGACCTAGTGCGACAGGTAGAAGTCCAATGTGCAGAGCGGGGCAGAATGCTGGTGACCGTGTGGAACACATACACCACAGTCTTGGGCGCAGCAGTAGGTATGTGCCAATTGATTCACTTTAGAAGGATATTGTGAGCATTCCTATGGTGGCATTAGGTGTGTGGCAATGGGAATTCCGTAAGGATCTTGTGCGTCTTCCCCTGGTGGCATGCCAACCAACTGCTGTGTCAAGTTTTAACAGTCTAATGAGCCCGGGTTGGTTCCCTCGTGACTGTCTCAAAATTCCTGTTAAATTCCTGTTGCATGTATTCCAAAGGAAATTGCGCTGATTTTGCGCAATATTGCAGAGAGTCTGAACCAAGACAAGCAGCGCTTATCTGAGTCATGTGCTCAACTTCGTGGGGAGCGCAAGGCAATGGTTCGAGAACTTGCTACACAGGAGTATCTACGGAAAGAGTTGCAAAAGTACAAGCTGGTGCGTTTTTCATGGCTTTGTAAGTCATGAAGTCAGATTTAGCGTGAAGGGTTTCAGGTGTACAAAAATATAGACCCTAAGGGCACAGCCACCGCCTTTCAGTTTGGGTGCATCCTCAGGCTTGATAGTCTGGAATTGATGTGGTCTTTTTTCAAAAACTTGCACGAAGTCCTGACCTTGAAATACAATGCATTCAGACATCTGAGCAAATTCCATCTGAAGCTATAGTGCATATATTGTCCTGTGCAGGTATCCCAACAGATGCAGGTTAGGGTGGAGCTGCTTGAGGAGGAGCAGGCAAGCATCAAGTCACAACTTGAAACTGCCAAAAAGGCGCTTGGTGAAGTGGATGTGCATGTGCAAAGCCGGCTTGCAGCACTGCGCTGGAAGCATGCCTATGCGTTGCTGGGGACTCGGACAAAGCAATCAACCTTTGTCAGTGGAGGAGTTGACAACAGGGCTGCAGATGCCCTGCTTGCAAAGGTCTGTGCTATCCAACAAGCAACTGTGCACAGCGCATTAATAACAGCCATTGCATGCAGACCCAAGCACTAATTAGAAGTGGTGAGGTATATGCGTTCCAGCAATGCTGCCAAATTTTGCAATATATGTGCTTGCAATAATTTAATACTTCCCAAGTAGTGCATTGCTTTGGCCCAGTCTAGCCCATTCCAGCCCAGTGGGTGGTTGTGTATCTCAACAGATAATAAATGAATAATTAATGAATAGTGACCAATGAACTGCCACAGGTGCAAGCCCTTGAAGCTCTTGCAGCTGGAACGGCATTGGCACGGAAGCGCAAAGAGTTTTGGTCCAGAGAGCAAAGAAAAAAGAAATTCATTGACGAGTTTGATGGCACGACTGGTTTGTTTGAAGTTGTGCAGGTGCAGAATTGCATTGAATGCACCAGCACGGATCATCTAGCGTCACATCACTAGTCATGACTGCAGCCCTTGCTGGACAAATATGCCCAAATTTGTGGAGTATGCTTGGCTTAATTTGTACCATTGCTCCACCGATTCTCAGTGTCTATGGAGTATCCTTGTTACCAGTTGCGGGTACTAGTGTCTCAAGGGGGTTCAGGATGATTAAAGCACTTATTACATGCATTCAAGCAGTACAGCCAGATTAGCATGCTTCAACGTAGCCATTAAAGTATGCAACCAATATGCGCATTAATGGTTGTTTGCAACACTGCAGGCAGCGACTGGTGGTCAAAGAATTGATTTGTTTAGCCAGCTAGATCCAGAGCTTGCAGCTCACCTTCTATCAACGCTCAGTCCTGAGGTAAGCACGCGTTACGCCTTTTGTGTTGAACGCTGATCGACCGAGTGTTTGCCACGTTACGTCACCTACTGCAATATGTCAATTGCATTTTGCATTTGCTCACTGAGCACTGTCAAAATTGTACCTCAGGCCCGCGCTGCAATAATGTCTTCGATGGGTCAAGCTGAGAAGCAAAAGCTCACAGTGCTGTTGTCTGATCTGGATCGTGCCAAGACGCTCCTTGCCATGGAGCAATCTGCCAGGATGAAGACCTTTGCAGTCATGGATGGTGCCGTTGCGCTGCGCACAATTGAAGCAATCATTGCCAGCCCTGATTTGATGAGCAAGTGGCTGACGATGCCTGAAGACTCGTATCCAGAACTACTGGCATACTTTTGCCAATTGCCAATAGAGAAACAGCTAGCCATTTGTTCTGGTCTACAGCCACCGCATGCAGCGTCATTGCTTATGGTGGGTAAATGGAACCGTTCATCTACATACTCTTCGATGCACTTCAGATTCCATGCCGTGCTTTCTAGAAGTGATCAGCAGCAATATATTCAGTGACACTGTGCTGCTATGTGTTCATACCACTGCCCATGCATGCCACAGAAATAATATTGCCCAATGCATGTTTCCTGTTAACTCAGAGGCTGGAGATGCCACTTGCGCTGGAGCCACTTCAAGCAATGACTGCAGAGGCATGTGCAAGGATTCTCCAATGTGCTCCTGTGAATTTTGCGCGGCAGGTGTTGCAAGCTCTGGATGGCATGCAGCTTGACTGCGTCACGGCAATACTCTTGCATCTGGATTGCGGCTTCATAGCAGACGTACTAAAACTGCTGCCTGCTAGCAAAGCTGCATCCCTCATCAAGGTACTATGTCCAATTTCTTCCATCAGGCTACTGTAGTGCATAAAAATTTCTGCACTTGCGTCAACCATGGTAGGCTAGGCTACTATATTTTGTTCAGCACTTACTGCGCTTGCCATCAATCAGGCATTCCATCGTCGTACGTTCATTGCCCACTTGACATGTGTGGTTCATGCTGCAGCACCTTCCGCCAGCAACGGTCTCAGCCATACTCTCAAAGCTTCCAAATGACCTGATAGGAGCAATACTGGCAGCAAAATCTGCATTAAGTACAGAACCTGCAGCGCAGCACAGAATCGAGGAGAGTCCGGGTGAAGTTGGTCAGCCGCCAGTCCCTGCTGCAGACAGTGTTGCAGATGCTGCTTCACATGCAGAACCACCTGGGCCCATCAATGCTCAGTCATCAACAGATGTTTGAGACATCTCTGTATTGGAGCAGAATGCACCTGGTCCAGGCACAGCCAGTGCTAGCAGCGCCTCCCCTGACTTCAAGCAACTCATTCACCTCCTCTCCTGTACGAGCGTTGACACCCTCAGCTCAGTGTTTGCTGGCCTGCCAGCCGAGCTGCGCGCAGGAATTTTGGCTTCGATGCCGATCAAAGACTGGGGCAGCCTCCTTGCAGCGATGAGTGCCAGCGATATTGCGGCAATACAGCGATGCTTGGAGGCTGCAGACACGTCATCAACTTCAAATTCAGACAGGATGGGATCAGCATCAAAGCGTTCCATAACTCCCAGTGCTGTAGCAAGCACCAGCGCAGTGTCATCTGCCCCAGGCAATCCTGCAAAGTCGAAATGGTGCGGCTGTCGGCGAATGATCATGGTTGGCTTCTGTACTATCATCTGCAATTTCATGATTTATTATTTCTCCCCTGAAGCCGCTATCACAGTGTGTGTGTGTTGCAAATTGGCATGCACACTGCACATCACAAGTCCTGTATTCGATCAGGGTAGGCGCTCGTTGTCACACGCATACCCTCCTCTTTGCAACCCAGGGATAAGGTCCGCAAGATTGCTCTGGGCAAGCGTGGAGTCACCAAGGTCCTCCAAGAGGCTCCAGGCAATGCTGTTGCCTCGCCAAGAGCGCCTTTGGAGCGCAATGCGCAAGCAGAAGGTGGGGAACTGCTGAATCACATCACATATGTGCATTGAATGCCACATAAATTGGTGAAATGCTTTTCACTGTGTTCCAGCTCAAGCATTGCATTTGGTAGTACTATCAATGTGCTGACGGAATTCAATTACCGTTTTCTTCAGGGGACAGCCAACCAGAGCCCATGGCTTCGCCTGGTAGGACTGTTAAGCCTTTCAGATTTGCTTTCAAGAGCAACAACATTGCAGCAGCTGCAGCCAAGTACTCTGGTGCTAAAACACGGACTTCTGGATGGCTACTGTCTGTTATTGACAGTTTGTACAAGGTATTGATACCGGTAGCATAAGTTCAACATGCCAGCATCTGTGATATATACCTGCATGCCCTACTGATTTTGGCATGCATGCAGTTTGGATGCGCATGATGCGGATGATCCCTTGCTAATAGTGCACTCCATGCACCTCTATTCTACACCATCTTGTGACACTTGTAATGATTCGGCGTGCAGGATATAGAAGACAAAGTGAGAAAACTGGGGGAGGATGCTGTCAAGCGCATGACGATGCCAGACATCACCATCGGGTACTTCCAGCAAAAATATGGCAGGAAAAATCTGGTGGATGAATATGTTGGCAGTTTGATCAACACCCTGGAAAAGTGCCGGCAGGTGTGGCAAGGCAATAAAATGGTTTTTCGCCATGCTGGCAGGCATTGCATGACGTTTGCAGTTGCCCTCTGTGAACTGCGTGCAATGGCTGACAACAGTGGGCACTTGCTGCAGGACGATGCACGGTTTGAAACGTACTTCAATTTCCTGTGCGAGACCTGGGACATGAACATAGTCTTCCAGTACATGCAGGGATCGAGCATGCTTGATGTTCCTGCACCACTGAGCTACATCGAGTACTCAAGGTAATATAGAAACTCTGCATCACTCAGCGTTCCTAGCATAATGTAAGTACTGAACCCCATCTGCATAAGAAGCTCGGGCCTGGCATTGTCCGCTTGGCCATGGTGCAAACCACGAACTTAATTGCCAGAGTGTTGATTCAGAATCATGCCTCATTATTCTATGCCCAAAGCTTGCCTCCATGCAAGGAACTGCCTTACAGGGACTCGTCTACGGAGTGGATTTGCTTGAACAAGGCAATGTGGATAGCAGATGTGATCTTGGGTTCGCGGCAAGAGGCAACCAAAGATAACTTCAAGACTCAGCTTCTACAAGCAGCGGTTCAGGTACCAGCCATGCTTGGCAGGCAATAGCACAGCATTCATTGCACCCAGTTGCTTTGCCAATGTATCAGTTAAAGAGTTAGCGGCGCCCTCCCGCACTACAGTGATTTGATTAGGGGGTTGAGAAAGGTGACACTTGGCTACTCTGGCTGTACAGCAAGCTGAAATGCATAGCAACAAGTGCAGCAGTAGTGTTGGATGCATTTAATTGAAAAATACAATATATATACATACATACATACATATATACATACATACATATACATATATGCATTTCAGCTATGGCAATGGCTATGGCAATGCATATATGTATAATACCATATATGTATGTATATATGTATGTATATGGATGGCGACTGGTTATCCATCACGCGTGTCATTCACGTTCAGGTGGATGATGGGGACTTGCAGCGGTTGACAACACAACCTGTAATGGCGGACCGCCGACCATCACTTGCTGCTCAGCAAGGCGTGGTGGTTAGGAAACGAGCAAGTGCGTGCATGTATATTTCCCCCAAAATTAAAATATTTATTCAAATAGCCAGAAGATTGTGAAATCCAGTGATAATGTGGTTTATAATTGCGCAAGCACACTAGCAAGGTTTCATTGTTTTCAGACAATTATGCATGCTGTTCATTGCAACTGTGCAATGACGCCTTGGCTATAAAATTGGTCGATTTCCTCTGTGCCTCTCAAATCGCTTTCCCGCTCAATGCTGCACACATTTTTTTGCAAATCAGGTTGCAGCATCACATATCTCACGAGTCCATTTTCACGCCTATGGTGTCTCCCTGGTGGCAAAGGCTATAACTCAGCTGCGGCAAACTTCCTTTCAAGGGTTGCTCAATAGCAGCACTTCTTTTTCTTTTGCAGGTGCGTTCCTTCCCAATGCCCGCCCGCCACAACGGCCGCAGTCACCCACCCTTCCCACAGTGCGGGCATCCGACTTCTCCAAGTTGAAGCGCCAGCAATTCCTGCAGATCATGTGCAGCGAATCGTGCGCCTTGAGGGGCCAGGCACGCTCCTTCCTCGGCAGATTGTTCATGGAAGTGGATCCAGCAGGCACTGGGTTGGCGCCTCTGGCCGACATCAAAACAGCATTATCCAGACTTGAGACCAGTGATCAAGGGACACTGTCAGAGGAAGACCTTGGCACAATCCACGACAGCCTATCTGCGGCCTGTGGCTCAGATGTGGGCAGCTCATTGGTGACTGGGCGTGACCAGGCAACGGATGTCATCATTCAGCAGGCTGCATTTATGAAGGCAGCAGAAGGGCTCACGGTACGCTTTGGCTGGAGGTTACACTGCCAGCATAGTATGTCTATTGATCATAAGCCTGGTGGTTGCTTACATGTGACAGATGTGGCTATCCTTTTTTATATTATGCTTCAATTTTTTGTGGTTACACCATCCAATGCTACAGGTGCTGCAACGATTTGTCAGGCAGCATTTTGTTGGGCCCCTGCCACCACAAGAATCAGAGTCAGATAGCGACATGCTGAAGCTGCAACAGCAGGTTTACATGAGCATTGTGGTAGGAAGACATTGTAGGGCATTTGAGGGCGTTTGGAAAAAGGCTGCGCTTCGGATTTCCGTGGCGCAATTACGGGAAAAGGCTGCAGAAGAGGTGGGTCATTACATCCGCAAGACATGTGCATGTGATCCTGCATGGGTACTGCCAGAACAGGTTATTGCCGTCAATGTGGCTTAAAACAGAAGGAAAGGCATGAAAATGGTTCTACGGCGTGCTTGGTACAGCATTACAGGTTCCTAGGAGCTGCCATTTCCTCTAAGACTTGCAGTAGTTGTTACCATAATGATTGGTGAAACTATACGGTACTCTCGTTGAGCTGGCCATCTGGTGCAGGTGTATAGAATATTGCATAGCAACTCGGCTAGCGGCATGGACAGATTGCAATCGTACATGGCTCTAATGAATGGCTTCATTACTGCAAAGCTCCAGCAAGTATCTTCGGCTGCTATTGGTGGGCTCTCAGGCTTCCAGGTATTCTACCATAGCGCATGCTGGCATGGCATAGTAATGCGTGAACATTCACGCATGAATGAAATAAATATAGAAAGGGCATGCGTGAATATGTCCATGCTCACGCTCAATTATTTAGAATACATTGGTAGGTGTCCCTGTTTCCACACGTTAATGAAGCTAGGTAAGCTGCACAGTGAACTTTTGTGCA
Source organism: Heterotrichella gracilis (assembly GCA_032358255.1). NCBI lineage: Eukaryota > Xanthophyceae > Tribonematales > Xanthonemataceae > Heterotrichella > Heterotrichella gracilis. The sequence continues at coordinate 52,844 of JAULBX010027052.1, forward strand.
CTATTCAAATAGAACCTTTGATGATAGGCCAGGAGTTTTGCAACGGCAGAAGCGATGATGGTTGCTAACAACGTTCATGACTTCAAGACTATTTTGTAAACCATTTGAATTCATGTGGAGGAAAACCAGACCTAAAAATTATCTTTCTCTAATGAATCATCATTTATAACGATCATGCTTATATGTTTTTTGTCATTGTTCCAGGACTTGGACTCAGAGCTGTCCCAGTTGGAAGATGGTGTGCTTGTGATGCAAGGGATGGGTCGCATTGGTATTGCTGAGTCCCCAGATGTCATCTCTGCTTTGGACAATAGGACACCAGCTTTCAAACAGGTGCGAATCAAAATCACAATGCTTGCCAAACAGTCAAAGCTGTTCTATGTTATCTCTAATTGAATCCAAGCTGACCCCATCCTTACGGTATGGCATTGTGCAGATACCACACGCTATCGTGCAAAGGCGTGCCTGGCAGAGCGCGTACCACCACATCGCCAGCAGGGCTGCCAAAACAATCCAAAACACTTGGAAAGCGTACAGGAGGACAACACAAATGCACCCTGACACAGAGATTGCAAAACTTAGCCTACCATAGCCTATTGTATTACCAAGCAGCAACACAGCGGAGCACATGGTCTACTGAGCTCAACCGCTGACTAGTGCCACTATTAGTAATGGCAACTCGTGAATTATGCAGCATGTTGATCTGAACGATTTGCTGTCGCACTGTTGTGCAGAATAATTGCAATCTGACATGGTATAGGGACAGTAAGCAGCTTCTAATAGAGGGCATTGACAATTATGTAATGATTTTTTGTTTTGCAATTGTTTCCTGATCATTGTCATTTTGAAATGTGTGACATGTGCGCATTGCCAAATTGTGCTGCACATGTTGCAGGGATTCCTTGTGCAGTACTCCCGTTTCTTTCTTCCCTATGGCACTGCCTTCAATGCAAATTTAGATTCACATCGTTTTTTATTTAATGCATTTCGAATCTGTGAATTTTGTAGTTTGAGTTTTCAACGTTGCAAGGCTGCCTTTGGTTAATGGCTGTTGGCTCACCGTTAGTGTCTCATTGACTGTTGACATCTAATAATGTACATTGTTCACAGTGGGCCAACCACTTGCTCATTGATCAATAATTTACACCTGAGATGGTGTGGTAAACGCCATCAATGTGTGTCCTGGAAATTTTGGCTGGTCGCTGCAGTGGATCCATGGGCATAATGAAACAAGACCGACGTCAAAGGCGTGATGAGGCGGAATAGCAACTATCCTTAACCCCAAATAACGCATAGCCCGTGAAAACGTTCAGCCAACGTCAGGGAAAGAAGCTGATCCAAGTTAACCAATGTGCGTCCCTCAGTGACAATGAGATTTGAGTAAAAGGGTGGTAGCAGCAGGGGTACTGGTTGCAGGCATGACAAACGCGGCACCACACTCATGTGAAACAGCCCTCTTGTTGTGCCTGCATGCATCAATGATTGGTGCTGGTAGCTACCTATGTAAAATAAAGTTGCCATTGATACCCAACAAGCAATGTCCAAGATCACATGCAAAAAATGTCCAATAATGATTGCACACCAAGGGTTGGCCATACGCTGTTGAGGAGCATGTCCTACACGTACAAAAATGTGTACTCAACTTGATATTGTCTGTTGTGATCACGTCCGCGCAGTCACCAGCGTGCGCGCCCACAAATCCAGCACCTCATCCGATCCATACCACACCGTTTCTGCCCGCTCCTTGAACGTGCCGATCCTGCTCATTGAGTGGAAGACGCCATCCAGCACGATGTTTTCCGCTGCACCTTCCAGCAGGGAGCTGCAGTTTGGAACCACACAGTCGCCGGCCACCTGGTGTCCCTCGCCACACACCTGCGCCATGGACAGCCAAGGATTGAAGCCGATGATCAATCAGAGTAAAATCTGGACTTGTCCTGCTGGCCGACCTGTCACCTGAGGGGCTCCCTAACAACCCACCTGTTGGTAGCTACTGCATGCGTAGCGCTGCAGCGTCTTGCGCTCAGCGTCCTTGTCGCCCACCACCGCCCTCCCCGCCACACACACGTATTTCACCCCTTGGTCAGCAAAGTAGGCCCCTGCACAACGGGGATTTGAGGGTGATTGAAACTCTGATTGGAAGCTTAAGGTACAATGGCGCTGTGGTGGCCTAATGCATGCATGCTGTCCATTCCATTGTCCTTGGAGGTTGCATCACGCATGTCGTGCAATGTGCGATGCACATAAACCACGATGCACATACACCCCCCTTTCCACCCTCCCGCCCACCTGGCCATGTGGTGTCCACCCACGTCAGCGCCCCGCCCGTCATGTCCCGCACTTTGTCCTTGGGCGGCGCGATGTGCGGCGCACCCAGCGACACCAGTGACCTGACGGCAGGGTTAAACGCGGCTGACTGGCTCTCAGATGCGTCAAAGTACTTGGCGTCTGCAAGGAAGGCCCGTGCCAGCCAACCACCTGCAGCCCATGGAGCCGCATGGAAGGTCAGGGGATGGCATCAGCAGCACAGGGATACCCTAATGCTACCTGGTTAAAGATTTGGCAGGTGCACATTGTAGACCTGTTGATGAGATGGGCCCAGCTTGACCTGGTAAACCCTAAACCCTAAACCCATTCAATGACCGCGTATTGCAAAACAATACGGCCTGATGCGGCAGTCATCTGCATCTGGCATTGACACTGTTGCGATGGCTTGTGGTTATATGATATTGACTCGGTAATGGTAACGCCCCTACCTGCTGAGTGCCCCACCAAGTCCACCTGCTCCGCCCCGCTGGCCCGCCGCGCCTCATCCACCGCCTCTTTCACTCGCTGCAGGTACCAGGTGTAGGCGGGGTCGACAGTGCAGGAGCCCGACCAGTACTCGCGTGTGACCAGCGCACGCGCCACCTGGAACCAGTCCCGGCGCTGCAGCTGCACCACGTGCACTTTGAAGCCGCGCCGCTGCACAAGGGGGGGTTGGCACGGGGGGTGAGATGCATCTGAGACTTGATGCATCCAAGTCAGCCGCTTCATAGGCATGGGGGATGGGATGGGCGCAAGTTGGTGCATCTGTGGCAAGCCACGAGGCAAAGTTTGTAAACCGGAGCATGCGCCGCGTGGGGTGTGAGCCTTGGAGTGGAATAAGTGCGCCGCTACTTCATTGCAAGGATGCTGATGCCCACACTGAGGTGAAGGAGCCAGCTGGTCATGGCAGGTTACATGCACTGCCCGGGTACTGTGGTGGGTTGGCATACCTGAAGGGTTGTGGCCACAGCGCTGTCTTCATCCCCAAAGGGACACACATAGTCTGAGGTGTCGTTGCCAAAGCCCGGCAGGATGACGATGGGCGGCGCGTCGGCTGGCGCATCTACTCTCTCCACGCAGTGCCCCTCCCAGCAGACGAGATTGCTGGCAGCTGCACACCATCACACACAGGCACCTCAAAAGTCAAGCAGATACTGCTAGTCATGCAGACGTGAACCATGTTGGTCCATGCTCAACCTGCCCATGCATCCAAGTGTGCAAGCAGTCAGTGCAGTGTAGGAGTGTAGCAAGGGCATCGCTTGGTTTTATCTGCGTGACAGACCTCCTTGTAACACTCACAACTGGTTTCCTCGGTGGCAGCAGCTTGCAGCCGTGTTTGCTGCCTGGGGATGTGTGTGGGTGTTGCCAGTCTGCATGCACCCATTGGGAGGCATCTGACTCGACATGGCGTTGCAGTGTTCTGTGAAAAGCTGCCCAACCTGGAACTACTTGTGTGCAATAGCGTCATTTGCGTAAACTTAGCGGGCTTGTGGGTTGTGTTCCCTTGCGTTAGCTAGCTAGCTGAACACCAAGGTTGGCAAGGACATACTCAGATGCACGAGCTTTTATGAATATCTGCACGGCATACGACGCTTCGAGACACTAATAGATACAGGCACTGAGCGGTTAGGTGTTGAGGATGCCAACTGTGGACTCAAAACGCTTTTGGCAGATTGCATGCATGCATCTGTGGATTCGGTCAGATTACAAGGTTGAAACGACTGCAGTGGACAAAAAATTGGCAAACCCACTTGTAAAAACCTGTGTGGGATAGCCTTAGCAATAAACGCTCCCTTTGAAGCCACGGTGGCCAGTTTGGGTCGCCTAGCCCACCCACCAATATTCAATTATTACCCAGTATTTGAACTGCCTGTCATCGCCCATTCCGCTTTTACCGTCTTGCAACAATACTGCAGTCAGTAATCAGTGTTTAACGGTGTCACATCAGTGTTGCAACTTCTTCCAACGTCAGGAACCCACTTCGGTTCTGCTTCTTGGCCAAACATCCACCCAGCAACCATCGTGGTCAGCAATCCTCGTGCCAGCTCTGACGACACCTCTATTCTTAAGCTGTCATTGTCAGACCAGTCATCTCTGTATTTCCTTAATTTGGGTTTTCACTGTTTCAAGATGGTGGGTTGCCCTTCACTGCACGGGCCATGTTCCAATGGCAAGGCCATGCCACACAAAGCATGGCCTAGCAATCGCAAGCGCTGACACCCAGTTTCGTGCAGAGTAAGAAACGTGGAATGTCAGCTGAAGAGAAGAGGGAGACCATGTTAGATATCCTGCATGAGTCAAAGGACGTCTTTCAACTAAAGGTGAGTTTGGTAGGCAGCACTACCCAGTGCAACACCACTACCCAATGCAGCACCACGCATGCAGTACAACTAGGCAGGAAGGTCTTGTAATCCAGTTGATCTCTTGCTTCACAGGATCTGGAGAAGTTGGGTGCCAAGAGGGGGGTAGTGTCTCAGGCGATCAAAGAGACCCTGCAGGTGGGTTTGATGCTGGACCGCCGCTTTGCTGTTTCCTTGGGTTGGACATACTCTGACTGACATTGCAATACAGAGCCTGGTGGAAGACAACAAAGTTCACCTGGAGAAGATCGGCTCTAGTAACTACTACTGGTAGGGGCAAGGTGCACCATCTTATTCTATAGAGTTTCAGAACTGCCTGCCCAGCCAAGAGTCAGCTTCCCAGCTCCCCCAAACTGAAATCTTTCTCTCAACATTTGCAGGGCTTTCCCTAGTGAAGCTGCAGTCCTGGTAGGTCTTGGTCTTTGATTCTTAAAGGTCAAAATAGCTTTGAGTTGCTTGTTCATTGCTGGCCTGCCTTCTGTCTGTGCAGCTTGAGAACGAAGTTGACGCGCTCGAAAACCAGATCAAGAATCAGCAACAGCAGAAAGAGTCTTTACAGGCACGATTGGTTGGCAGCAGCAAGGGCAAGGAGAATTCGGTGAGTAGCAACGATTTTTCCTGTTTAATGGTGGTTGTCAACTTGAAGAATCAAAATTGTGCAGGGTAGACTCAATATGCACTGTGCAGGAAACAAGGAATGAGAAGATCGAAGAAATGGAGGCATTGCGGGCACAGATGCAGTGTCTCGATGCAGAGCTAGCAAAGTTTTCGGACAACGACCCTGAGCGCTTTGCGCACATGAGTAAGTAAATACATGTGCCTGTTGGTTCTGCCGATCTGTACTGCTAAGCTTGGATCCATGCCTTCCTTACCATCAACCAGGTATGAGGAAAAATGTGGTTCACTGCAAACTGCAGAGGAATCTACAGTACATGCACGGGACGCTGCCAACAGGTGGCTTGACAACGTGTACGCATTGCAAAAGTGGTGCAAGGTCAAGTTTCCAGGACACGATCAGGAGCTGGATAACCTCTTCAGAACGGTAAAATCTTGCTTGGAAGCAAAGTGTAATCAGCACTCAATAGCCGTAACCACACATGCAGCGGACATGGCATCTGCAAATATAACCTAAACCCTAAACCAGTCCCTGCTAGAAAGGCATGGTGTTCATACTGCAATGGCGGATGGAGGATAAAAAGGCGTAAACATACATAGCTAACAAATCCGTTCATTGGTCTTGCAGAATGGACTTTCAGATAACATGGATTTCCTAGAATAAAGCATGACGCTTGCAACCGCCCAATGGGATCCGGTTTGTCTGTTGTGGATGCGCTGCGCCATGACGCCATGCGTGATCCAAGATGCAACCTGATGCAATTGCGGGGATTGGCCAGCTGATGTGTCTTAAGAGTATAAGCCACCAATAGACAAAGATGTCAAGTTCAACTCACAAGTGGCATGCGCATGTACTGTGCACTGGGGGAGCATAATTGCCATACAATAGCTCTGATATGCCAGAACTGTCAACTTCTATTGGTTTATCACGAACAACTCTAGGACTCGTCATCTTGCGCACATCAACTGCTGCAGCCCCACACATCTTGTGGAGCGGTTGAGAACACAGCCTGTGCATTTACTTTTTCTAGATTGAGCACATCGCTGAATGCCTGTGTAGCAAGGACCGTTTCCGTGCCATTCTTGATGCCGCTCCCGCCCGTAAAATACTGTACGACACCGCGCTTCACACTGAGCACTGGAACTGGTCCTCCTGTGGAGCCATATGGTATGTGGTGATGGGTCAAACAGGCAGCATGCACAATGCTATTGAGTGTCAATCGTTAGCAAGTTGCATGAGACTTTACCAGATTCTGCAAGACGCCCATTGTGCATTACTCTCTCACACGCATGCCATGTCCAGCAACTGTTACCATGGCATGGACACAATGGGTACAATTTGCAATGGAGTCCTGTGAAGCCGGACGACTACAAGATGGCACATACCATATTAATATGTGCCATCAATATGTGCCAAATTTGAAGTCACTGACAGTAACAGGGTATCCATCCAGCGCAGTACTGTGTGGTACATGTCAATGATATGCAGTTGATGGCCATTAAGGCTCCTGTAACTAGCCCCAGGCCAACCTTGCAACAGTTGAACCAACCTTGCAACCTTAACCAACCTGTTGGCCAAGCACCGTAATTAACTATTCAATACTGGCCGCGCACAGGAGCAACATATCATTGCAGAGGAGTCATATCAGAACTGGCACAATTAGGACATAAATTGAATGCAATGACTCCCACCTAGAAAAGGAGTCTCCACTGTAGCCTCAACAAACCATGTGTTGGTTGCCAGTGCCGCCTGGAGGAGGGTGACAACCTCCGCTGAGTCGTTGCTCAATTTTGGGGGAGTAACTACATTTCCTTCGCTGTCGAGAACTTCCACGTCCAGCGTGAGGCCACCCCAGGTCTTCCTACCTGCAAGAGGTGCAAACTTTTTGGACTCATCATAAGCCATGCAGGAAGGAATGTTGTAAGGGGGGTTATTGGATTTTTGATAAACTGCCAATGGCATGGTCTGGCATGGCACAGGCTAGCAATTGGTTATTGCGGACTAAGCTCCGCAGTGGTATTGTACCGGGATATTTGTATCTGAATGGAATGCTGGAACGCTTTACAATATGCTTAGAAGTAGCCACAACCAAGAAAAAGTACACACGGCCAGCATGTTGTGTGTACAAATATTGACATCAAACTCGCCAGCTTGAGCGTGAGTGTATCACCTGTCACAAGTGCTGCCAACGCCGTCAATTTGCTGTCTGTGCTAGGGCACGCAATGTCGAGTGCACTGGAGGGTGCCACTGACAATACAGCTACCCCCGTGACTGCATCGTCAGTGACGTTGACAGAGAGACAGGGGTCGGCTTCAAAAACAGCAGTCTGCAGATTTGCTTCCTGATACACTGGGGAAATCAAGGCCGAGCATAAACCTATGCTGCAGGCCACTGCCAGGGTGAGAATAACTAGCTGTTGAGGCATCACCATCCTGAAGGACACCAGGTGTGCAAAAAGGAGCTGCTCGATACAAGAGTAGTTAGACCACGCACGACACCGAAGTACACAACAACAGAACTGAATTACGATGGATGAGGCAAGCAGGCGAAGCGATATAGTCCTGCAAGGCATGACCCCCAACAAACAAAACCCCAGTGCAGGGTCTCCACCCCCCCCGCTTTCCATTGCCAGGGGGGAAATGGCCCCAACCTGCATGCATTGACATGCATGCATCGACCCACCACTGGCAGTTGTGTCCCCACATCCACCCAAGAAGGAGTGCCAGCTTTAAGGTATAACTTGCTATAGAGATGGAAAGTGCTGTCATCTTGCTCGGTGTGCTGCACCGACTGCAGATTGCCAGTAGGCCCAAAAGTTCAAACACAGTTAAAAAAATGGTCCGTGTCCCTAGCCATGCGACTCCTGTCAAGTATTTGCCTTTTAGAAGGATTGAAGATGGTGGTAACTTTGCAAGGGGGCCGTGAGTTGCGACAACAATGAGCAGTGTAACGCAGTCAAAACCTGCAACCAACAGGCTCTTGAATAACCTTGGTCTGGCAATCTGTGCCTTGGTGAGCCACAGTACGTTTTAATAGGCCATTGTAGTTCCGAATGAACAGTACATTGTTGAGCTGAACAGTACATTGTGGAAGTGCAGGTTGTGGGGGTGGCTGTTGCGGTGTTTGTGGTTGAAGGTGCAGCACTCTCAGCAGAATATGACACCACAGCGTACAGAATGCCACTTGGCCTGCGTGAGGGTTGGCTATGGGGGCGATCAATGGTACGCACCTGTGTGAAGTGCAGGACATATGCATATACTTGCCCACCACTGGAGGTGGAGACACAAGGGTACTCCAGGGCATATCTTCAATGCCTTGCAACCAGTGGTGAAGGATATTATAGTTTGAGAACCTGCTCGTTGGTGGTATGCAGGATTTGTCGGACCACCAATGGCGAGCATTCAGGGGCAGTTTGATGCCTCTCACCGGCGTGTTGCTCGGCTTTGCGGGAGTTGATGCCCTGGTATGGAACACATACACATCACTTCCTGTCTCACATCTGGACATGACCCTGGCAAGTAACCATCACACTGTTCTTGGCAGGTTATCAAGAAGGCAAAAGGCTGGCGCATTGTCTTCATCGCCCTGAGTGGCCTGGCTTTCACAGGCAAGCTGAACAGGACATGAACATACTGTATTAGGGTCTACGGTGAAGGGTTTGCACAGCCTAAACCCTATACTTGCTGACCTTGCTTGACATGTGAAGCTGATTAGCGTCAGGTGTGAAAAGGTGTGACACACAATGGCTGTTTATGCAGGGTACCTTCATGGCACATGTGTTATACCGCTGCTGGCGTGCCTTGCGGGGAATTACTTCATCACTGTAGCTGCAGCAGGAAAACCATACGGGTGCGCACGCAAAGGCTGATTGATATGCAATGGCTGTATTTCTGGTCAGAAAGGTTCAAAACCAATGCTTGTGTGGTTGTCGCTGGGCGAATTGCGCGGGTGTGGAATGCAGGGCAATTGCAATCTGGCTGTTCAACTGCGCCATGTTTCTGGGGATACAGGCATCCAATGGCATCCCATTCACGATGATCAGGTGATTAATAAGGCATCCTGTACCTTTGGTTGCACTTGGCAACACCCTTGCACGTACTTTGTAATGATCCTCGCGGCCGTGCCTTTTGGTAATTTACATTTGGTTGCGAAATGTAATGCGTGGCATATATGTTTTGCAGCCCTTCCCTGGCATGGATGGATGGGTACCGGGGCGTGCTGCGCTGGCACATCATCTACAACCTGGCAATGCTGAGGATGATCAGCTTCAGCCTAGACATGCATGCAGCCAGGATCAAGCAGGCTCAGGCCAGCAAAAACACCGGTGCCAATGGCAGGAAGGTGAGAACGCTTTGAGTACCCAACATGCCTCCAGGGAGAACCCATATCCCAAGTCATTACCTTATGGCGTGCTGGCTCATAAAACCTTGTCATGCATGCATTGCCCACTGGTGACCATGTATTCTACAGGTGACCGATGCAGGAGCTTCTGCCTGGGGCATGTGGATGTATGCAGCCTATGTGCTGTACCCGCCACTGTACATATCGGGGCCCACCATCACATTCAACAGCTTTGCAGCACAGGTGCAGGCTGGGAGGAGCGTACCGTGGAAACAGGTATGCAGCAGAACACCAACTCTGTGCCTGCGCTGGTGCACCCAGCATTGGCAAGGCTTGCTGTTGGTTGTGGGATGCCATTAATTTTGTACTTGCCTAGCTCATGCGCATGCTTGGTCTGGAAACCTTGCAGGTGTGGGTCGCTGCATCAAACACGTGCACTTGTGACATCACTATCTGGCAGTACCACTTGTCGTTAAAGTGTGGCAACAGGGAGCTGACACCATCCCTGCGGTAGGTTGCTGACTAAATAAAACACTCCTGCATGCGTGCGCTAGGTGAGATGCATCCACCAAGCCCAACGGATTGGCCATACAATATTTACTGTTCTCTCCTTGCATCATGCAGGTGCTGCTGTATGGCGCCAGGTGGGCCGCTGCTCTGCTGCTCTTGGAGGCCATGACACACACCCTGTACTTCAACGCGCTGGCCACCCGAGGGGCCTGGCGGGGCCTGCCGGTGGCGCAGGTGGCCATGACTGGCTTCTGGGTGCTCATCTTCATGTGGCTCAAGGTAGGGTAGGAACCTTTGTGGTACACAGGTAGTGCCGGTACTAATCTGCAAGGGTTGGGACCACCGGCATAACTAAATGAATGAATAAGTAAGGGACAGGCTATTTACTTATTATTTTTTGGTGCGTTAGCTGCAGTTGGCTGTAGGTGTGGCAGTGGTGTTTGATTTAGGTTGTGTTAGTGGGGGTACCTTTCTACAGCTCCGCCATGCAGGAATTGCACTGCCGTCAGGGAAATTCACCCAACCTTCCCGTCCAATTGCATCATAGCTTATTACCATACCCAGCATGATAGCCATTGCTCTTACTTACTTGTGCCACAGCACCCTTCTGCCCATGCACGGCCGGAGAACTCACATCAGGATGTTTATAAGCAATGCAGTTCTTGGTGATTTGGCGGTTTGCACGCCTGTGGGCGCTGGTGGATGGGATCGACCCGCCTGAAAACATGCGCCGCTGTGTGTGTACCAACTACGACATTGAGGTGGGATGGCCCGACAACCTGCATTTTGTCCACAACATGATGTACCCTGGTTCTACATCCTTCACATGTCATAAATTGCAGCCCTTTGCATGCATCCCTGTCCTAGTTTGTGCAAGGTTCTGGTGAATTGCAGCCCACCACATGCGTCCATTCCCACGCTAACGGGCATGACATGGCCTGTGTAGGGCTTTTGGAAGAATTGGCATGCCTCCTACAACCTGTGGCTGGTGAAGTACATGTACATACCCATGGGAGGGTCCACCTGGCGCATGCTCAATATCTGGCCAATATTCACATTTGTGGCAGTCTGGTGAGTTTGAAGGGATGGGGCATTGAGCAGCGAACGTGCATTGCTGGCGCATGTGTGTGATGCAGTCATGTTTGACGCGCTGTCTGTGCTGCAGGCATGATCTAGAGCTGCGCCTTTTGTGGTGGGCGTGGTTGACGTGCTTCTGCTTTGTTCCAGAACTGGTACGCTTACATCTAGGCAAAATGTGGTCAAATCACAGCACTGTGGTGTATATACCCTCAAGTACACATACTGGCGCATGGCGTGTCCAGCACATAAGCAATTGTATGTTTGCCGGCAGGCCTAGCTGACACCTAGCTTGGATCATCTGATGCAGGTTTGCAAAGCAGCTGTGATGCATCAGCGGTCGCAGCAGCTGAGACAGCGATGGTACTTCAATCAACTGTGCGCTCTGGGGGCGTCGCTCAATATCACATTCCTGATGGCAGTCAACCTGGTATGCATGCAAGGGCCTGCACGCAGTAGTCAACGTCACACACGCAAGCAGTATCCAGGCTATGATTTTGACGCATTTAGGGCAGTTCACTTTGCTGCAAACAATGTGTGACACGGCATGGTGTGTTTCTGCAGGTGGGTTTCGTATTGGGAGCAGATGGCATCGGCCCCTTTGTGTTTGAGGTGCTTCACCACCCAAGATTCATTGTTGCCATGCTGGCGGTGTTTTACTGCGCGGCACAGCTAATGTTTGCATTACAAAGAATGGGGGACAAGCGGAAAGACGCAAGTGTGCAGTGAGGAGCGCCCTCTTCTAGATGCAATGGTATTCAATGTTAAATTGGTCCCCAGGTAAAGGGCTCTGGCACCATGCCATGTGTCTGTCTGAGAGAGTTTCTGAACCCGATGCCTATACACCGTGCATATATGTGTGTGTCGTGTGCCTGCTGGCCTGGTGGCTAGGGTAATAAGCAGCACACAACTTGCACTCGTGAGGCCTTCCAAGACAAAGTTTTATGCAAATAAGGGTTTATTGGACCAAATTAGGGTTTTTTGGGCACCCTAAATTGCCCTACTCATGTGCAGCTACCGGACGTCTTCCATGAAGCTGCATTCCTGCAATTCTTTTCAGTCGAGTCCGCATGTTTGTGAAGCGCGGGCCCTTAATAACGAAACCCACTGCACGACAGGTTACTTACAACGTCTGTTTTCCGGTACACTTCAGCTAGCTTGTACCCACGTTCCAGGTTTGAAACAACTATAACCTTGCCTTTGTGCCATCAGAAACTACAGCAACATGGCAGACGAGTCCGAGCAGCACGGTGGGGGCTTCCTGGGTGGCATCGTTGGCAACCTGAAAGAAGCGACTCAAAATGTGGCTCATGCCCTGGGCAACCTCGGAAACGACAATGACAAGGCGGTAAGGGATACACCTTGGTTACCTGCTTTGCCACCTATCGTGCATAAATATGTAAATATCTTTGCATACGTGAAAATTCTTTAGTATTTTTTGAGCAGCCATATCTTTAGGTTGCAAGTAAGGAGGGTGTGCCGTTGCCAGCTATTGTTAGCAGCACCTGTGTCTCAGTGCGCACTTTGACCCCAGCACATTTTGCTGACTTGTACCTCTGGTGTTTCTGTGCAGGAATCCGCCATGGATGCTGCCAAGGACAACATCTCTGATGCTGCTGACCAGGCCAAGGAAGCAGGCAGGCAGGGCAAAGAGCAGGCAGGCCAGGCAGTAGACCAGGCACGGGAGCGCGCCAAGGAAGAGGGGCAGGACATCAAGGGCCGCGCTCAGGTAAGCGCTGCTGTGTTAACTGCGGTGTTCTGCGAGGTTATACATATCTGGAACTGATACAGCATAGGTGGTATGGAGCAGCATATTGTGTGTTATTGTAGGGTTTAGGGTTTACTATTGAGGGATGTCAACGACTGAGCCCCGCTGGTCCCTGTAACGAGGGGGAACAACTTGTGGTTGATGTCACCACGGGGTCTGCATTGCCATGCATAGTCACATGGGCATTGCCTGGCCACATGTATGCATCTAAACCAGCTGGGGCTGCCAGATCACATTTGTGCATCTCATTGAGTTCACTGAAGAGCGTCATTTGTGGGGTCACTCTGCTAGTTTGGAATGGCAATTGTGCTAATGCTGTGCTTCTGGTGTTCAGGACAAGTCTGAGAAAACCCGCAGCCAGGCTGCATCAGCCGAAGAGACTGTGGAGGACAAAGCTGGCAAGGCAGGGGATGCTGCAAAGGACAAGGCGCAGGCAACCAAGCAGACTGTGGAGGACAAGGCTGGCAAGGCAGGCGATGCTGCCAAGGACAAGGCGCAGGCAACCAAGCAGAAAGCGGGCGATGCTGCTGAGTCAGTGAAGGAGCAGGCTTCAAGTGCCGCCCAGGCTGGCAAGGAGAAAGCCTCCGATCTGGCGGATGCTGCCAAGGAGAAAAGTCAACAAGGGGCTGATGCTGTCAAGGTAATTGGCAATGAAAACAATGCATACAAAGTTTGCTTACATTGGCATCGTGAGTTGGTTGCATGCAGTAATGTCGTCACAAGCATGCAATCTGTATATGGTACCAACCACTTTTTGTTTGATACAAACTGTGCGTTTCAGAGTCCTGATACCTGCTCTTCGGAGTGCATGTACATTGCCGGCATGAACACTTTTTTCCAATCTTGCAGGATGCGGCCAAGGACACCGAGAAATCCTCCAAGGGCCTGTTTGGCCAGGTGAAGCAGAAGGTTGCAGAGGCAGCTGGCGCAGTGCAGCACCACGCAGCAGGCGCAGCGTCAGCTGTGCAACACAACCTCGGCTTTGGCGGGGACAAGAGTGAGGAGGCTGCCAGTGATGTGCAGCAGGACGCTTCCAAGGCAGGGGACAAGGTCGAGGATGCAGCCAAGGGTGTTGGTCAGAAGGTGTCAGATACAGTTGAGGCTGGCAAGGAGAAGGCCAAGGCTGGCAAAGACAAGGTAGAAGACGCAGCTCAATCAGCCAAGGAGAAGGTAGCAGACACTGCTGAGGCTGGCAAGGAGAAGGCTCAGGCTGGGAAAGAGAAGGTTGCAGATGCAGCCCAGTCGGGCAAAGAGAAGGCTACAGACACCGCCCAATCAGCTAAGGAGACATCAACCAATGCTGCTGATGAGGCCAAGGTAATACACTGTGTGAGGAGAACATTGGGGCTTTGAAAGCTTAGAAGTGGACATGAATGGGCATTGGCTCTCGAAGTTGTGCATATGGATTGTGTGTTGAAACATTCAGTCCATGGTCTCGTGCAATCCTGCAAGAGACAGATTTGTAGCGTCTGCACTGTCACGTTGCAATGCAACCAATCTGTCTGTGCCTACAATGGAGATGAGAATGCTTGCATGCCATCCTTGTGATGTGACAAATCGTCACATCCGCCACTTCACCTTTGACTACCTTCTTACCAATGCTTTTACCTTTTGTCCTGCAGGGAGCAGCCAAGGACACCGAGAAGCAGTCCAAGAATGTGTTTGGCCAGGTGAAGCAGAAGGTTGCAGAGGCAGCTGGCGCAGTGCAGCACCACGCAGCAGGCGCGGCCTCAGCAGTGAAGCACACTGTTGCTGGTGGTGAGGACAAGGTCGAGGAGGCTGCTGCTGATGTGCAGGACGAGAGTGGTGGCGATGAGGCTGAGGCGGGCGCTGTGGAGGGAGCGATTGGCCAGGTATATTGATGGGTACAGGTGTTAAAACCCATTTTTCTTTCGCAGGCGAAAAGTATTAGGTTGATTAATGTGCATTACAGCTATGCAGCATGAGTAGTACTTTCCCTGAACGTGCGGCGCTAGACAAGAATTTGTGCTGATTTTGAAATTTAGCAGTGACTCTGTACTCATTTGCAGACTGTGTCCTGTCGCATGCCTGAATGCAGCCGCACGCTGTCTAAACTGCGTCGAATGTCGGATTGGGCATTGTTGATTCCCTGATATGAACATATAACCATTCCCCAGCTGCAAATAAAAGGGGCCTGTTAATTCAAGTGCATTCAGCAGTATTAATGCACTAGAAAAAATGCTACTGGCATGTGTATAAGCGAGGGTAGCAATGCTGTATCTGGACTGATGTCTTGCTGACGCCTGGCTTCCCTGACCAACGATTCTGTGCGCCTGCAGGAGTTCCCTATCGACACCAGCAAGACCGGTCTGCACACCCCCGGTGACGATGGCAACCTCAGCTTTGCGGATGCGCTCAAGCAGAAGAAGAGCCAGGTGCTGGAGGAGTTGAAGCAACAGGAGTGAAGCATGGCGCGCTTGTAGTTGTGCACACTGGACGGGTGATGCCTGGCAGTGGCAGTGTGGCATCATGGGGGGTGCTTAGTTGCAACCTTGGGTTGGCTTTTTTCTGCCAGATTCTGATCAGTTTGGGCTGGGCGGTGTGGGAGCAGATTGATAAAAATCAGCTTGCGTGACAACTGTTAAGCAATGGAGTTTATCAGAGGCTTAGGCCTACACAGTGTCAACAAATCTGTTTAGGGTTAAATAGGTGGGACGCCGTTAGCTAGACGATGCAAGTTGATTTTGAATTCTACCCTTTGTCTGTGTTTCCTAGCAGCAAGGGCCACTGTCCAACTACTGCTTATTTTAGAAGAGCACTGCAACGATAATGTGTGGGCTTGCTGGGCTCTTGTATGCTGCGCATCAGACCTATGCAGCTGCAGAGTATACTCGTCAACGGGAATGAATATACGCTTTGGGAGATGATTGGAAAGGGGTATAGTTGTGCGCCTGTGCAAAAATTGAAGTGGCAAGTCTTGCTCAGCCAGTCCGCCAAATAACGAGAGTAATAGTTGTGCTTCCAAATTGAGTGAACTATCTGCCCATGCCCTTGTCTATGTGTTTGTAACAAAAAAGAATACAGCAACAGTGTTTCGCTGTTTAAGGCGTTGGGAAAGCACATACATGCCTATACTGGGCAATTACTGTTACACATACCCAATCTCCCAAAACTGACATCACTGGGGTTGGCTAATTGCTTAGTGTCAAGCACACAAGCACACTAATACGACGGAGTGAGGAAGACAGTTCATAGTCACAGCTATATACCTAGCCGGGCTACAGCTCATCCGACGGCATGTGTGCTAAACTGGCGCACAATGCATATGCATGCAGACAGGAATGTACCAGGAGGCACCGCACCATTAGCCAAAGCGCCAGCAAAGGGCGAGTGCTGCTTACAGCGCTGGGGGTTGGAACTTTCCCTGGCAACAACTTTTTTGGCAGCTGAAGTGTAGCTGCCCGCAGCTTCGGATAGGATATTAAATATGGCTCCCTTCATGGCAGCTCTACACCAGCTTCACCTGGTCGACTTTTAAGCACAACGCTGGCTGAGTCTGCCCCTAACCCCAGCCAACTTGCTGAACATCGCTCAAGTACTTAAACCCTCGTGTGCAAAACTTTTAAACTAACACGCCTTCTGTCGCCAACTCAAGCTATCTCTTACCCACCAACTATCGAATACCCCTCACCTTTTACCAAGCAAGCACCCCGACAATATGTCTACCCCAGTCGAGCACACCCCCACCATCATGGAGCGCGTCAGCGACGGCCTCCAGAGCGTGAAGGAGTCCCTGGGCTTGGCCACTGGCGAGGAGCACACGGTGAGCATACTTTATCAACCGGCAGCAGTGTTTATTGACGAGCAGTACACCGAGTAGGGCAACGCATGCATGCATCTGTGCAGACTGCTGTATTTGCAAGGCTTAGCTGCGAACGTTGTCCAAGTCATACGGGTATTCGCTAGTGGCAACTGGTAACGCCAACGCACATATCCTTGGCCTGTTTCGCCTGGCCGCATCCCGCGGCATGCCCTATATTTGGGTCGCTTCCCCCTGACCAACATATGCTCTCGAGTGCTCATACATATTCCTTGCTGTCTCCAGGCGGCTGCAGGTGACCACATCAAGGCAGCTGGCAGTGAGCTGCACGAGGCCGCCAAGGACAAGTCCGCTGGCGTGCAACAGAAGGCTGGCGAGAACGTTGACGCTGCTGGCCAGAAGTGGCAAGAGACTAAGGAGGCCGCAGGCGAGCGCGTGGACCAGGCCAGGGCCTACACCCAGGTGAGCAAAAGGAAGCTTATAACTTCAACGCCTGCCTGTGGCCGTTGCACGCACGCAGCTGTGCAGAAATTATATTTATATATGTCTTCCATAGCCTAGTTGTCACCTGCTGCCCACTGTGCACTGGTTGCAACCATTGTCCACTGGTTGCAACCATTGTCCACCAGTCCCTGAAGTCCTTTTGGCACTATCTACACTTCCTGCAAAGTCTGACTTTTCCTACTCCACTCCCTGTAGGAGAAGAAGCAGCAGGTCGATGAGGCAGCTGCCAACACCTGGGACGCAACCAAGCAGAAGGCCAACGATGCCGGTGCCGTTGTTGGGGAGAAGTGGGATGCCACCAAGCAAGCCGTGGGCAGTACCATGGCATCCACTGGGGATTACATCAACCCCGAGGTACCTACCTACCGCAAGTGAGCAACACAAGTGTGTCACAGCTGGTGCCCTTTGTGTGAGGGTGTTGTCCTCGGCTAGTTGCTGGTTTTTGGCTTTTTCAGCGTGATTATGACATCAAATAACATAGTGGTGCCTCTTTTACAAGCCTTTTCCCTGTAGTAAGTGTGCGAGCTAAGCTGGTACAGTAAGCCTTGTATGATTTTGGGTGGTGTCTTTTATAGCGCTGCTAATACATGGTGTGGATATTAGTTTAAAACTATTCTGTATGTTATGCCTTGAGTGACATGTGGGCTGTGGACTTTGTTGCCCTGGTTTTCCTTTGTGTTGTCCCCACACGCCCACCTAATGTCCTTTTCCCCTCTGTAGTAGTACACTTGTGGGCCTTACATGGTCCTGACATGCTGAATAGGCCATCCAAACTCTGCTACCCTTCGAAGGGTTCTGTAAGCTCGAGAGATACATCGATCATGTTGGACAATCTCTTCAAAATCATACTGCCACATGCTGGGCACTAGCCCACTTCAAAAATATATGCCACATCAATATACTCAGCCAACAAACTGAGAAAGTGTGTGGCATTACTATCACTATCTCAATGCGCATGCTCTATCATTCTCTGTAAATCTCATTACCAGCAAAGTTGCATGTTAGCAGGCTGTGCGCACGTGAAATAAAATCCAATTCCAAATGAAAATGTGTCATCATTTTTTCTCCTGCTGCAGGTGAACACTGGAAGGTCACATGGTTCAATTGCAAAGGGAGCAACACACGACAGGACTGGGGAATACAACCAGGTGAGAGTTGGGAAATCAACAAGTTGTCAGGCTGGGTCAACCCAGCTGGTAATGCACACACACTTGTTGCTAGCATTCAGTTGTCCATGCTATGCTGGTACTATGCCAGGGGATGAATTAAAGTGGAAAGTATACATGATTGGGGTGGATGGGTGACAAAGCCTGAGCAGGGAATGCATACAGCATGTCTGTCGCTTCACTCTGCCTGCATATCATTATCTTTCTTGAGAAAGCCGAGTATGGTACCCAGGTTGGAAATCTGCACCATCGCAGAGGGCCTTTGAAACATAATTAATGCAACCGTACCACACCGGATTTTGGGCATTCTAACAAGCTGGGGAGGACTGGAAACAGCGTGCTACAGCCTGTAGCATTTACTGTAGTGCCATTGTTGTCCCCTTTTCAGATAGGAGATTTATCAGGCAATTCCATACAGCAGCGCAAGGGTGCGCATATATGCACAGAGTGTATGTCACCGTGCTTTGCAATCTGCAGCAAAACGCAACTGACGTGCATGTTGCAAGAGCATAAAATCCCTAATTTCATGCTGTAATGCTCTTTGTTGCACCAGGCGCGTCAGGACACCCGCGCCACTCTGGAGCACGGCAGTGAGGCAGCTCGGGGTAAGGCCCAGGAGACCAAGGAGTGGGCCTCTGATAAGGTGGAAGGTGCAAAAGATTCCGCTCAGTCCACCTGGGACGGTGCCAAGCAGAAGGTGCAGGAGGGTGCTGATGCAGTGGCCGACACATGGGAGGAGACCAAGAAGGTGAGGGCCATTCCCAGGCAGTTGATGTCTAGTTGCTGGTAGGCGGCTGAGTAGCAGGGTAGGCACCTGCATGGAGGGCGATTGTGATATTTATTCTATGAGATATTGTATAGATGGAATGTGGGATATGGCCATGCTGCTTCAAAAGCTGCTGCATTGCACGCTAGAATTGGCTGGTGAAGATATGTGGGTGGCTGCACGGAAGCACGTGCCTACCAGTGTGTATCTGCCAATGTTATTTTGATGTTGATGGGTTGTTGCAGCATGCACACCATCATGCTGTTGCTGCTTTTTGCACACGATCGCACTGTCTTGCTTCGGCAAATGACCGCCATGGCGTGCGCCACCCTCGCCTTGCTCTACCGCTCATCAATTTTGTTCAAACCACATCCCCCTCACTCCCATTACACCCATCCCGCAAGCCCCCTCTCTTACCCCCCTTGCTCACCTGCACAGGATGTGAGTGAGAGTGTGGATGCTGCCCGCAACAAGGTGAAGGACTTCAACACCCCCGCACGCGATGCCACCTATGGCAGCCAGGAGGAGCGGCTGGCGGCAGAAACTCAGCGGGCGCGTGCCGATGAGACAGCAGACCTGGCCCTGCGCATGTCGCAGCAGGCGGCTGATGAGCACTTGTCGCAGCAGGCGGCCTAAAAATGTGGGCCTGGTTACTGTTTAGGGTTTAAGGTTTTCTTTAGGGTTTATACTGGTGACAGGGCAGTACGTGCGCTGTTGATGGTTGGGTAGTTTTCTTTGTGTGGAATGTATGAAGCATATGTATGATTGACCTCCTGTACAGTATGATGCAAGGACCTTGAAATTTACCGGTTGAACCACTGCTGAATGGGTGGTAGGCGTGGTTTGTAACACTAACATAGCAGCTTGACACATTCAAATGGCCAGTGGATTACCAGGCCTGTGCCAGTGTGGTATGTGCTATTGCGCTGGTTACCACTGCATACGTGCGCACCAGCAGTACAGCCAGATTATTAGGCAGTCTCCTCCCTTGTGCCAACCAACACTGATTTCTAATTGCCTGACAGCAATTATCTGTGCACATTCAAGGCTTACATTTGAGATGCAGACAAGTATGATGTGTTGTTTCTGCCTCGATACAAACGCCACTGGGTTGCGTTGACGGCAGTTGGAACGAAATGGGGTATGACCTGGCCACAATCATTGTAGATCGACGGTAAGCCATCGCCCCTTGCCGCTGTGGCCAAATGGCTAGCAATAGTGGCCAGAAAATGTGTGTTGTGGAGGATTGTGATATCTCACCTTCTGTATATCACCGCTGTCTACAGAAATTGCTAGTTGTGCAAAATGCATGCAAAATGTTGCAGGTATTCATATTGTCTCCCGCCAAATTGGAGGGCTGCGCTAAATGACCCGGTTTGAACTTAGATGTTTACTCGTTGGTATTATAAGACGAGTGTAACACTCAGTGTTGATACCCAGTGGATATAAGCTATTGCCGTGTGTATTTACCGGCAAAAAAGCGTGTAACGTGGGTTGTATAACGTACAACGTGGCATGCATGCAAGGCACCCACCGTACAAGTGGACCCACCTCACGAAGGTAATTTTGCACAAGAAGGCTGCATGCACTAGTTATACTTGCGTGCCATTGTAGTTTGTTAGAATCACGGTGCTACCTCTGTGTTTGATTGGCTATCAGGCTGGTGTTTACCACAACTATGTGGCCACCTGGCAAATGCATGCAAAGGGGTATCTAGACAGTTGAGAGCGCCTAGACTATCAGATGTCAGGAGGTCTTCTACATACCATCCTGAACATTTGATAGCCGTTTATCTGGTGCAGTGGACATTTCGTTAACAGGAGCCCGTGTGGGCAATCAGATCAACGCCTTGACGTTGACATTGTTGATCACTACAATTGCTTACTGGCACTCCGCTGGGACAACCTCTCGTTGTCACATCTGCTATCAATTGGTTGCAGAGCGCTAGCATCCAGCATCAGATGGGTACCCACTGGTGGGCTGTGGGGGTATTTGGCGCCCTGTGCTTTGGAGTGATTTCTGCACTTGGACAGCTGTCGTTGGACTTTGAGCAGGGCTTGAATGGCTGGGAGATGAACTCTGCAGGGGGCACGTATCAGGACAGAGATGCCGCGGCAGCCTACAGGTAAGCCTGGGTATCCTTGGCTGCAGTCATGCCTCACCTAGTAGCCACGCTAAACCCTACCCGCTATACACAGTCATGCCGGAACTAGTCGCCACCCTAAACCCTAAACCACCTCATGTATCACCTGAGCACAAACCCTGAGCTAACGCGGGGACTATTCATTGCAGTGGACAGTACGGTGGCAGTTTCAACACACCCAAGCTACCCACCAACCCATGGGACGTGCAGCTGTTGTCCCCTTACTTCTACGCGTCAAGCGCAACAGCCTACTACCTGACACTGTGGGTGAAGTCCAGCAAGGGCTGCACACTAAACCTGGATGTCATCGGCACCCCTGACACGCAATACCAGTGGTATGGGGGCATCCAATTCCAGTCACAAAAGCAGTGGCAGCAGGTGAAGCTCCAAGGGTTCATACCCTCTCAGGCCGCTACCGTCCGGTATGCGGTTAGCCTTGGTCGCTGCAAGGGCAAGATATATGTGGACGAGGTGACAAGCCGCTCAGTCGGCCTCGACACAACCAAACTGACGTCCGGCGTCGATGCCCGGATCAAGCAGTACCGCAGGGGGGACTTCTCAGTGAGCTTCAAAACCAAGAGTGGCGCCCTCCTGAAGAGCGCCAGCCTGCTGAAGGTCATCCTCACCCGGCACAACTATCCCTTTGGGACCGCCTTCAATCCCGAGGCGGTTGTGGAGAAAAGCCCCGCTGACCTGCCGTGGTACCAGCAGACAGCTGGCACATTCTTCAACGCCATGGTCATGGAGAATGCATACAAGTGGCCGGTATATGAACCCACCTCGGGGGACACAGCAGCTGGCGAGGCCCTGCTCACGTCCCTCTACCTCCCACAGAGCAAGAAGTACAAGCTGGGGACCACGCGTGCGCATGCCCTGGAGTGGCAGATTCAGAAGTACGGGTTTGACAAGTTCTGGGCCAGGCAGAAGGGGTGTGCGTACTATGTGCAGGTGCGGGAAGTCATCCCTATTGGTGCCATGGTGGCACTCTGGCTGACAACCCTTCAGGCCCTTGAACTGGTCTTACAATGCCTGTGTTCACATGCCGTTAGCACAACCCCCATTGCCATGTGTGCAAACCTGGTAGCCATTGCCATGCAGTCTCCAGTGGGCCAGAAAACCTAAACCCTAAAGGTACCGCAACCCTAAACCCTAAACCCTAAAGGTAGCCAATTGCGTATTGCGTGCAGAGCCTGGAGTGGCGCATCAACCCTAAACCCTAAAGGTACCGCAACTCTAAACCCTAAACCCTAAAGGTAGCCGATTGCGTACGGCGTGCAGAGCCTGGAGAGGCGCACCAACCCTAAACCCTACAGGTACCCTACACCTGAACCCTAAACCCTAAAGGTGGCCGATTGCGTACTGCGCGCAGAGCGTGGAGAGGCGCACCAACCCTAAACCCTACAGGTACCCTGCATCTAAACACTATACCCTAAAGTAGCCGATTGTGCCCTGCGTGCAGAGCCTGGAGAGGCGCATCAACCCTAAATCCTAAAGGTACCCTAAAACCAAACCCTAAACCCTAAGGTAGCCGATTCTGCCCTGCGTGCAGAGTCTGGAGAGACGCATCAAGCGCGACGTGGCCAGGTACAAGGGCCAGTTCCGCCAAATCGACGTGTGGAACGAGGTCATCCACGAGTCATATCTCCTAGACAAGTGTCAGCTGTGGAACACAACCTTCATCGACGCGTTCCGCTGGGCCCATGAGGCGGACCCCTCCGCCATGCTGTGCCTGAATGACTACAACCTGCTTGAGGGCCTGGCTGCAGACAGGATGGTGGAGCTGGTCGGCATGGTGAAGCAGGCGGGGGCGCCCATCCACTGCATCGGCGTGCAGGCCCACCTTCGTGGCCTGAATGCGGTCACTCCACAGGTAAGGATGGAGATGTTGTATGTATGCCCATGCCGCCCATACAAACACACGCTGTATACACAGCCAGAAACCATCTGTCCATTTTGTTATTACTGGAATGATTGGTATATTACCATGATGTGCTATAACCTCCTGGCATGAAGTGAGCAGGGGTGCAAAAGTGCATTTTCCATAGCCAGGCACTGACTGGTTTGGTTACTCGCTGAGCAGCGCAGATCACTTTGCATCTTATTACACTTCACAAAATGGGGGTGGTGGGGGATTAACAATATTCCTGCGCATTTGCCTTCATTTCCCCACCCCCGCGCACAGGCCATGCTGTACCGCCTCCAGCGCCTGGCCTCCACTGGTCTACCGCTGTACATCACTGAGTTTGATGTTTTCACTGATTGGAACAGCATCTACACGGAGGGGACTAACAAGCTGACCGACGCGCAGCAAGCCCAGGAGATGGTCAAGTATGTGCGGTGGTGGTTCTCCGTCCCTGAGGTAAGGCACTGGTTCGTTGAACATTGAATGAGTTATTATTCCTTGAATATTATATTTTATTCGGTATCTATACTCAATGAGTTGGGTTAATTGCATTTACCCAAGCAGTGGTTTGACAAGGCTCGCTCTTGAAGTGGGGTGAGATACAAACAAACAAACAAACAAACAAAAGGCGTTCCAAGCCGTCATCGGCTTATTGCCCTGTGTGCCCTTTAAAGGTTCGATACAATAAGGCTATGTAACCGGAATGCACTGTGACAGTGGCTTGCCAGTGACCTGCTTACCGTGTCTACAATGGTATGGCATGTGGCGCCGCCACAAGTTGCTTGGATTGGATGTCTTTGTTGTGGTTCTAATTATGGCATGGTAGCCCGCCCATCGCCCACCACCCCCAATCCCTAAACCCTGAACCCTAAACCCTACATGGCATGGTAGCCTGCCCATGTCGCCCACCACCCCCAATCCCAGTGCACCACACTCTTGCCTGATGGCCTGTCACTTCATGCCCACATTTGCCTGACGGCATGTACGGCATTGGATGCAAGACTGCCCTCATGGTCCCTGCAGGTCAAGGGTGTCTGGCTGTGGGGCTTCTGGGACAAAACCCACTGGATCAAAAACGGTGGGATCTTTAGCTCCAACAAGAGCGTCAAGCCTGCTGGCACAGCGCTGGCCAACCTGTGGAAGAAGCAGTACACCACGTAAGTCACGTGCAGTGACATTGGTTCAT
This sequence comes from Heterotrichella gracilis, assembly GCA_032358255.1. Classification (NCBI taxonomy): domain Eukaryota; class Xanthophyceae; order Tribonematales; family Xanthonemataceae; genus Heterotrichella; species Heterotrichella gracilis. The sequence goes on from JAULBX010027052.1 coordinate 77,273, forward strand.
TGGCATGTGGCCTGTGTGGGCGATTCTCAAGCTGATGGCACATCATAGCAACCCAGTACATTCATGTGGTGGTGCAGTTGTTGACGATGATTTCCAGTGCCCATGTTGCAACAGCATGGACATTGACGCGCGTACACAACACATGGCTATTCGTGCTCAGTACAATTACCACGTGCAGGACGGGGTGTGTGCAGTGTAAATATATGCATATTGCTGGCATTTCCCAATAAATGGCACCCATGAAGACCTGGCAGGAAGCAGCCATATTGAGTAATGCGTTATGCATTTGCAGGGTGAAGGAGGCTACATCGGAGGAGCGCCGGACTGGCAAGTTGGCCTTCAAGGGGTACTATGGGCAGTACAAGTGGGTGGTAACCGCGAAGGGCAAGGTGTACCGGGGGGCATTCGAGGTCCCAGCGCTGAAGGGGAAGAAGCAATCGGTGACTATCACTGTTCCTGTGTGATGGGGTGGCGATCGTGCGCTTATTTCAATCAACTGGTGCATCGGTCCAAGTTGGGATTGTATTTGGCATGCGACAAAGTACATTTTGCAAGAATCCGTTCAGGCACGGTGGCTGAATCCAAATCCATTGCTCTGAATGAAGTTGCTGGTTCGTGTGGTACTGGATGCTACGTGGCACATATAGGCATGCAGGCAAATCCAGCACACCATGGGACGTTTTACTAGGGCATAGCATTGTAGTACTTCCATTGTTTGTATGGCATACTAATATGCACAGCAGTAAAGTTGTATCTAGCTTGCCAGATCTAGCAATAACTCCTTCCGTTCCTGGCATTGCGATTTTCATGCACATGCTACAGCTACAGCATGCCTTTCCAAAGGCTTTTCAGTACTGAACAGTCCAATTGCCTCAGCAATTCAAGCCAGGCCAGTCAGTGTATCCTAGGCCATTCAGCAGCCCCAGTCATTCACACCCCAAATCTGACTCCTGTCAGAAGTGTTCACCACAACAGCACCCTCAGATTGCAATCCTTTCTGGAAATAATTTGGGTTAATCAGTGGTTAAAACGCTTCATGATTTGTGCAGCAAAATGTGTGCAAGGCTTAGTCCAATGGTGGGGGTTGGTTTTCCCCGTCATCCTGCAGCTTTTACCATGCCACAGCATGTTGCCCTCCCAGGAGTGTATCGTCTGACCGAGTGTTCCGTGGTGTGTGTGTGTTTGCTATGCCGCCTCACTCACGCCATTGGTATTGTTTTTCTTGTTACACCATTCTTTCGTTAGGTTCATTTTAAGCGCGCCAAATTGGCCCTATTTATTTGAACTCCCTCGGAGATGCGTGAACGTTCTCTGGTTTTCCGTGGGCTATGAGTCTGCTATGCCGCCATTATTTGAGCCTCAGCTATTGGTGTGGTAATACTATTTTCTCTTGCTAGAATGGATCTTTCTAATGTTGTAAATTGGCTAATTTCAAAGCATGTTAATGAAAAACCCTAGCCTAGGGCTTAGGGTCCATGTAAGCTTATATTTCACCCCCTTGCACTGCGCAGTCACCCAGTGCAGCCTTGCACAAAGGGCTTGAACCACCCCCTATCGTTGCAACACAATAGCGAACTCGTCGGCATATGCCCTTGTTTTATTTGCAAAGGCCTGCCAGGAACTACCTGTGCCACTTCACCAGCATGCCGTGCCCCCGGTACTGCCAGTGATCAGACCTACCACACAGGAAACTCGAAATGCGTCGTATGCGGTTCCGTTAAGGCGCGCCAGTATATGCGAGCCTAACAGGGGTTGTTCGCATTTTCTGAAGCACTGTTGATCCGGAGAATGCGGCCAACGCTCCACTGATAAGCCATGGCTGGCAGACGGCCGCAGCCCACAGCACTGCCACTCTCCCAGTGGGCCCTGAACTTCGCAAGCTCGGTGGGCGTGCCTGCGGGCTTCTCGCTGCTTGCCAGCACGCCAGTCTACTTTTGCCCGCACTGGCGTTACACTCCCGCCTGGAGCGCAGCCTCAGAGCTCCTTTCCTCGTCCACAAGGCAGGCCCATTTGGTACCGCTCTATGCTCTGGGCTTCAAAGCGGTGTGGTTCTGCGTGGCCAGCCCGTACGATGTGGGGGAGCCAGTCCCGGGGAGGGAGATCGTGCGCCACATGCTCCGTAACCTGGACTACACCTCGCTGCTCCCTGCGCTTTTAGAAAGCTCTGACGAGGAGGAGACCACCGCCCAGCAGCTCACCACTGAAAAAGCGCGCGCCAAGCTCCAAAAGTCAGCAGCCCAGGTGGCCAAACAGGTCGCAGCTGACCAGAAGTCGTGGGCGTTACGTGTCTTTGGGACCATCCTGTTCCAGCCCTTCAAATGGCTGTTTGGGTCGGAGGTGTACGTGGACCAGGCCAGCCTGCACAAGATCCGGGAGCTGTCCAAAACCCACACGCTGGTCTACATCCCCACGCACAAGAGCCACGTGGACTACCTGATGCTCAGCTACGTGCTGTTTACCTACAATATGCAGTGCCCACACATTGCAGCAGGTGCGCAAAGCGCCCTGGGCGATCTCACCCTGCATATGCATGCATATGACATACGCATAGGTCACTTGGGCCAAAAGCATGTGTGCCCGTTCCAGTACATCCTACTATCAAGACATGAATTGGTGCCAACTCAAATGTTGGTGAAAGTGCATTTTCTCTACCTGGTATCTAGATCGGAAATGGATCTGAGTTCACTTCACCCCTGCTTTGAGATCTGAAGTGGGTCTGACCCTACTTTTCACCGCTGTGGTGCAGGTGCCAACCTGGCGCTGCCGATCGTCGGGGAGTTCCTGCGCAGGTGCGGGGCCTTTTTCATCCGCCGCAGCAACAAGGGCGCGGTGGACAGTGAGGTGTACCGCCAAGTGCTGGCAGGTGAACCACCACAACCCTTACCTAGGGTACCACCGCACCCACACCAACCAACCAATTCACCCGTTCCTACAAAGAGGATTCACGCACCCGCACTGACCAACTTCTAAGCAAGTGATTCCCAATTCGCACGCTGACCACGGCCCTCCCGCACTGCACCTCTTTATCCCTCCACCAGCGCCACAACCCACCCTCACAATTAAATAACCTATGGCCTCTATTTTCCCCACCATGCATCTTGCCGTCCACACGTCCTCATTCCACAGACATACTGGTGAAGAAATCCCGCCGCAGTTCCTTGAAACCCACCCTTCCCTTCTCGTTGCCGTGGTTCTATCACTAAGCAACAGTACCACCATCACATGAGGCGCTCTCCCCACAACCCACAGCACCTACCCTTGCCACACCGCCCCTGCCACCCCACCCACCCAAGCGTGGATTTACCTTAAACCCTTAACCTGCAGGCTATGTCTCGTCTCTCCTGGTCAACGGCCAGCCCCTGGAGTTCTTCATAGAGGGTGGGCGCTCCCGCGATGGCCGCATCTGCACCCCCCGCCTGGGCCTGCTGTCCTATGTGGTGGATACAGTGCTGGATGAGTCATGCAGCAAGGTGGGTGGGGCGGCGTGGGGGTGGGTGAAGTTGGCGGCAAGGACTGGTGGGGTTGGCGCGGTGGGCGGGGGCGCTTGCGTGCTTGCTGCTTGCGTGCTTGCTGCTTGCGGCTTGGCCACGTCGTCGGGTGGGCTTGGTCCCTGGGATATGCGCATGCACATGCCCATCCCCATGCCCCTGTCAATGGTTGCTCGCCCATCCCCAATCATGAGCATGACCATCCCCGCGTCGCATCCTTCAAAGGTGCTTGCCATCCTCAATGATCATGACCATCCCCATCCCCATCCCCATCCCCATGCACGTCCCATGACCACCACCATGCCAATTCCCATGCCCATCTCCATCCCCGTGCCCATCCCCAGGGTGTGCTTGCCATCCCCATGACCATCAGCTATGACACCCCTTGTGAGGAGGACAGCATGATGAGGGAGCTGGCGGGGATGCCAAAGGTGCGCTAGGGTAACTGGAGGCACCATTAGGGTTTCTGGGGGGGACACCATTAGGGTTTCTGGAGAGCTGGCGGGGATGCCAAAGGTGCGCTTTGCTAGGGTGACTGGGGGCACCATTAGGGATTCAGGAGGGCTGACGGGGATGCTAAAGGTGGGCTAGGTGACTAGAAGCACCATGAGGGTTTCTGGGGGCACCACTAGGGTTTTGCACAGCTGGCAGGGATGCCAATGGTGCGCTGCGCTAGGGTGTCTGGGGGCGTTTTGCTAGGGTATCCAGGCTCATTGCTAGGGTTCCTGCATGCATGCCCGCAACGCCCACAGGCGTTTCAGCTGTGCAAGGAAATGCGCAGGACCTGAAAAGAAACCCACAGCCAGCTCAAAGCAGCCGTGCCCGCAAGGACTCCACCTGATGCAAAGGCTAGCGCCATGTTGCAATGTGCAGCGGGCGAGCCACGCAGTGGGGGTGGCTGTGGTTCCGCTCGCAACCCTATGATGGTGACCTGTGCTCCCATAGAGGCAATCTTCTTACCATGCCATGGGACGGTGGTTGCGCAGGTGAAGGAGAGCCTGTGGTCCCTTGCGGGCGCTGTGTGGAAGCTGGTGATGGGCAGCTTGGTGGGGGGGCGCAGGGCGCCTGGGGTGGGCGGGCGTTGCGGGCAGGCGATCATGTCCTTTGGGGAGCCGCTGTCTGTCAAGCGATTCCTAAAGGTGTGCTTAGGGCTTGTGTGGTGGTAGAGATGCAGGGGTCGGGGTGGTGTGGTCCCGGGGATGTGAAAGGGTGGGTGTCTGGGGATGGGAAGGGTGGATGTTTGGGATTGCAGGCGGTGCTGCCAGGTGCATATGTCCTTTTGGGAGCCGCTGTCGGTCAAGCGATTCCTCAAGGTGGGTGGTGTGCTTGCGCGGTCAGACAGCTTCGAGGTTCAAAAGCTGTACGAGTTGTTGGTTGGCAGTGTTTGATTGGCAGTGTTTGGTTTCTATGCTCTCACCCTACCAGCTAGCCAGCGAGGAGTACTCCCTGAGCAGGGCGGCTTGCAAAACGCAGTCACGCATTGCAGAAAGGAATCAAGAGGATAAATGCGAATGGATTCAATATTTACATTGGGCAAAATCCACCTGTGTTAAAACCCCTTGCCCAGGAGCGAGCCAAGCACAAGAAGAAGCGTGGCAAGCGCAGCAGCAGCACGCAGTCAGGGGGCCTGGACGACGTGGAGGAGATTGTAGCTAGCATAGAGGGGAGGGCGCCCGCCATGCACCCCGCCACACCCCCACCCAGCGAGGTCTCTGCCGCGGCGGTGGACAGGCTGAGTGAGGCCTTCCCCAAGGTGGGAAATAATCACCACCTTTATCACCCTTACCCTCAACTACCCTGGGGATCACTTCAAAAAGGGTGGTATTATCTGACTTGATTCTGATTACGCTGTGTGAGGCCTTCTTCAAGGTGGGTATTGGGGGTTTGGTGAGGGAGGGGGAGGGGGCGGAATGGGTGGTGGCGTCACATTTATGGTAGCGTCACGAATGACCACTCCACTGCCGTCTTAATCAACACCCTCATGAGACAAGCAGCAAAAAATAATCTTTGTTTTTAGGGCGGCGAGGCCCGCAGGCACGCGGTGGAGGCCATTGCTGACAAGGTCACCTCACGCATGCGCAAGTGCAACGTGCTGCCCGCAACCACCATCCTGGTGGCGGCAGCTGCAGCGGCAGCCAGCCTGCCACCTTTGGAGCCACGTGGCGGCGCCAGCAGGGGGCTGGCCAATGGGCATGCGCCAGGCGGGCAGGGCGAGGTTTCGCATGGCGAGGGGGAGGTTCCGCATGGCCAGGGGGAGGTTTCGAGTGGGGGTGACGTGGCTGGGCTGTGCGAGCGGGTGGTGTGGCTGGAGGGGGAGCTGGGCAGGAGGGGGGTGAAGTTTGTGAGCGTGGCGGAGCGGGAGGACAGGTGCGGGGGTGGCGATGGTGGTGGTGGGGTGGTGGGGACAGCAAAGGGGAGGTGTTTGTGAGCACGTTCGCCAGCGCCCAGCACCTCACCCTGACCACAGCGGCTCTTAACTGTCAACAAAGCTGCATCTCTCGTCCTCCCGGGTTCCCGCTGCCCTGTTGCAATCCCAGTTTTCAACGCACGAAAACAACCAACCACATCGCGCCCCCTGCCCTCCCCAGGACATTCCAGGAGGCGGTGCGCGACCTGGCGGGCATCGTCCCGCACTGCCTGCCGCACCTGGCGCCCATCGGGCGGCGGCGGCAGGCACCCGAGGAGGGCTACAAGCTGCGCCTGCACCGCCTGTACCGCCTCAACCAGCTGATGCCTGCCTTTGGGGGGGAGGGGCTGGTGGCGGCGGCCATGATCGGGGCGGGGGGCCTGGAGGAGGTGGGTGTGGGGTGTGGGGTGACAGGGGGTGAACGCATTGCAGGGTGACGGGGCTGCACTGCAGTACACGCCCCATCGCGTAAAACACTGTTCCATTGCTTGGCACTCCACTGCGTCGCGTTGCATTACAGTCAACCATCCCAGTATTATTTTACGTCACATGGACACCTCGTGACAATATCTTAATAGTGGCACACAAAACAAAAAGCCATTACATTGGCTTAATGGATATGCTGCTTCCCCTGCAGTGCTGCCAGGTGGCGCAACACGAGGTGGTCCAATCCGCCCTGTGGCTCAGGACCCTGCTGGCAGCGGAGTTGGACACCGCCATTGGCCCACATGGGGTCATGACTGCGGAGGCGGTGCAGGGGGTGGTGGAGGTGATGGTGGAGGGGGGAGCGCTGGTGCGGCGGGTGGTGAAGGGGGGGAAGAAGGGGAGGCAGGAGGGGGGGGAGGGCGAGCGCGTGGTGCTGTCGCTGGCCGCCTCAGGTGGGGATTGGGTTGGGGATTGAGTGGGATTTGACATTTGATGTGTGGGGATGCGTTGATCACATGGGTGACCATCCATGAATACTTCCTGTTCTTGCACACAGCCATTGCAATGCACAGCAACCTGTGGTTCGGCCTGCCTGCGCTCGCACACCAGCACCACACCAGGCATCCCCGAACGAAACAGCCAGTGCCCTGGAGATGTGGCACTGTGTAGCGTTTAGGGTTTAGGGTTCCACCAAACCACGCCAGAAGGCGACAACGCACCAGGCCCACTGACACAGCCCCTAACGATGCTTGTGACCCCTGCTTTCCCACAGGCAGTGGTCGCCAAGCCGCCCTGTTCAGCGCCCTCCTGCTTGCTCCCGCCCTCACAACCTACGCGGAGGCGCTGCGACGAGCCGCGGACCTGCTGGCGGCCCAGCCCTCATGTGCGGCGCCCGCCAACCAGGTGTGCTTCTTGGGGCTCATAGTGGTTGCCGTCTGCCTCTGATAATTTCATGTCCCTGGTCACTTGCCTATGGTCTTTTACCTGGGGAGGCCCCTGGGGTTGCCACCCTCCCCAAGTCCCTTCAAACTCCTTATTATCCCTCGCTTCCTTCTAGGGCGTCCTAGATGGGCTCCTCTGTTTCATGTTGCATTCTCGTCGAGGCGTTGAGGGCTCGTCTGCTCCTGCGTGTGGTTCCACCTCTTGTCATTGTGGCGGTAGCGAGGTCTAGGTTGAATCGCTTCCGCCACAGCATATTCGGCATTGCTGGTTCCAGTGCTAATCGTGGAAGATTTGTGAGTGTTGACCTCGCTCACCTATCTGCTATTTCCTGCTCAGGTGCTGGGGACGGTGCAGAAGGGGCTGCTGCAAGGTGGCGGGAGTGGTGGTGCTGGCGGGGATCAGGGACCGGTCCCCTCCATGATGCTCCTGCAGGGTGCGCTCAAGGGATTCAAGGCGCTGGGCGTGCTGGTGGAGCAGGGGGCGGCTGCTGAGCCAAACGGTGGGTGGTGCTCGGCAGCGGGTTGTGCACAACAGTATTGCATGGCATGTGAGACGTACCCACCCACTTTTGTCTCGGAGTCTATTGTGAACTTGATGGCGCTCAAAGACACACAGGAAGTCGCTTCCAGCTTGGAAAGCCTTTTTGTCTGTGTATCTGTATCGCACGGCATGTGGACACTCTCTGGGGCTGGCTGCATTGTTTGCAGTGGGTAAGGTTGCCACAGACCATAGTGCCTTGCTTTTCCCAGAGCCCAGATTAGCAGTCTGATTAGCTGATCAGTGCAGCTCCGTTTTGGCCGGTAGTGGAGAGAAATTCCAAATTTAACCCTAAAGTTAACCCCAATTTTGCTTGCTGCAGGCACCCGCCCCAGCCTGCCCTTCCTGCCCTCAGTGGAATCCTCAAACTGCCTGGAGGTGGTGGAGACCCAGGGACTGATTCCAAACGGCAAATCCCGGTCCCCGTCCCCGCCGAAGGCCAGCAGCCCACTGCCCAATGGCACATCTCCCCGCCCAAATGCCAATGGGGTGGCCCTGCCTGGCGGCGGCGCCAACGGGGGAAAGCGGGGGGCGGCCATGGGGGGTTTGCAGGGGGCGGGGGCGCAGGTGGTGATGCTTGGGGAGGATTACCGGACAGGGGATGCGCTGGGCGCGCTTGTGTCCCGGATACAGGCGTGCGCCCTCCCGGGTACCTGCTGAGGCACACACGGGGATGCAAATGATGATGAGCGGGGATGCTGAAATTCCGCCCACGCAGCCACCTTGCCCTCTGCGCATGGCCAGTATTGGCGATGCGGGTGTTGGGCGGCAGGGTGTGGCCGGTGGTGGTGGTTGGCCCTGCTGCTGGTCGGATACCCTCCTGGAGGGTCAGGATGGGGGTGCGGGGGTACACGACACAGCAGGTTCTGGGGGATCCGAAAGCGCTGCTTCACACATTTATCCCTGGTTCTTACCCCTTCAGAGCAATGGTTGGGTGCTGGGGCAGAGCGGCGTGCTGAGGGGCGTGTGGGGTGCGCAGCGGCGGGGAGTGGATGCAGTGCAGTGGGTGGGGAGTGGGCGCTGCCTGCGGCCATCTTGATGGGGTGCGGCAGGCAGAGTTGAGCGAAAGAGTTGGAGGGGTGCGCCTCAGAAAATTTTAGATGATTGATTTGTAGAGGTTCCCATAGCGGAGCCGGCGCCATCAATCAGGGTTGTGGGTCATCTCTTGTATTGCCTTGCTGCCATGTCCTGGCTGGGCAGGCGCACTCTGCAGTGCATATTGAACATGACATGCCGTTTGAAATGCTATATGTAGGTATCTAGCCTTGTTCCAATTCTTTTTCTCAGGCGCAGAGAGTGGCAGTCAGCAGTTTACAAAGGTCAGGGATTTTACGTATGCTTTTGTACAAGGGGTGTTACAACATTTCAGCCGAAACCGCAATGGTGAAGCGGCAATTTTTACATAATGCCATCCATTTAATGTGGTCCTAGTTTGAACCTGCGTTTTCAGATGTGTTATGTTAAAACCTGCTCCCATTATCGGTGCAAAGTTTGCCAACGAGGGTGGGCCAATTTGGTCCATTATGTGATACTGTTGCATAAGCAGAAAGGCAATGCGCATTGTGTAGCTGGGGGATAGTGTATGCAAACTGAATGCATGCAATTTCAACGCGTTACGCTCAACAGCATTAATGATGTACTAGTTTGTGAGTTCTGCATAGTGTTTTCAAACAGTGACCTAGTCGTAAAAACCAGGTATCAGACGCCATCAATTGCACGCCACGTTTGAAAATTTTGAATGAATTTGTAGCCCACATCGTATGAACGTACTTTTAAGTAGTACAGCTGTATAGCACACCGGAGGCAATTGGAGGAGGGGGTGGTTTAAGTTACAACTGTTTGCAACCAGAAGCTTTCTTTCAGAACAGTTACTGCGTCAAGCTTGTAGTGCCACTCAGTGTGTGGTTTAACGCATGCCAGTGGCATGATTGTGCATGGATCTCTGACAGGCATCATGTACTGTAGGTGGAGTCAGTAAAGTACTTTAAATACTATGCACTCATAACGGTAACCGTTACTGTCTGCATGGGGTATTGTTACAATGCCCCAGCTGGAGGGGTTGTTGCGCTGTTCAGTGTAAATTGACCTGCCAGTGGTCCACTGCTTGCGACTACCGTAGCAGGAACACCTTGACCGCTGAACGCATTTCGTCGGGCCCTGCTGGGGTTCAGCCTGACCCGTTAAGAATGGCTCCCAGGAGTGACAGATTGAATATAACAGAGAAAATACACAAAAACTGCAATGAAATGCCATTGGCACGCCTAGTCAAAGTGTCAGGGTATCTCAATAAATGTCATACCATGCATCACATCGCACCACCATGATCGCCGCCGTATTATTGAGTCATGCACGCAGCAAGCGACACTGCACCAAAATCATTATCTTGAAAATCATGGACACATCATCTGTCTTAGCCTAATAGGATTCCATCCCATACATCTGTCAACAGCCAAAGCAAATCCAACCAACCCAGTGCTGCTCCATAAATCCTGCCCAAACCAAGGACTCTTTGCAGGTTCTTGTGATTCACGAGGTCACAAAACTCATGGATGGCACATGCACCCTTTCTGCTCCAACCAACTCGCTGGCTGATTGGTGAACATGGCCACCCAATACAATCAGTATGTGCTGCCGCGCTGTACATAAATAGACCATCAAATTGCAGCTGCCGAGGTCACTGCAAAACCCGTCCCGGGCATAAAATACACCATCCTGCTTTTCAACCCCTGCCGCACACCATGCCGCACAGCCACCTCCCCCGCTCCCATATTGAGGGGTTTGAATGTTCAAAATGCGCAAGCATTAGATGGTGCCAATCCTAAACCCTAAAACACCTTACAATTCCCTCCCCCTGTCCCACCAAGTCATAACGTCCCTTTCCCCTTTGCCCAACCGCATGCACCTTGCAAATTCCAAACCCCAATACAGACCCCAGAACCAATAGCACAAATGAGCCCTTCACAGCTCATCGTACAGTTCCTCCCCTGCGCCCCCCCCCACCGCTTTGAACACCTTGCGCGCCACCAGCAGCGTAATGGACAGGGACAACCCCACAGCCAGGGCAGACAGGGCCCAGTCAGCCCATGTCTGGGGCGCGGGTGTCGATGACCTGCGGGTCGGGTGGGGTGTGGGGGGGGTAAAAAGGTCGCCCACGAGGCGATATGCCAATTGTTGTGATGATACAGGTGGGTGCTATTGACCCAAAAATGAACGGTGTGGGTGTGCAGGAGGGTGAGGCTCACACCCAACACGCTTTGGCCGCACAACTCCCCTGCGCAATTTCCTCAGCGCATCCCACCAAGTTTGCACACACATCCACCCAGTCACCCACCTGGGCATAGGCACCACCGGTGCGCTCCTGGCGTTGCTCCCCTCCTGGGTACCCAGCTCAGTCACCATCAGGCGCGCAGCAGCGGGCTGACCCCCCATGGGCCCAGCACCAGCACCACCCGCACCACCCCCGCCGCCGCCGCCCTGGCCCGCCCCCGTGGGCATGAGGGTGTGGTCAAGGGGGGAGGTTGCAATGGGCATAGCGGGGGGGTCGGCGGCGGGTGGGGGGCTGGTGGCGGCGGGTGGTGGTGGTGGGGTGGTGGGTGCTGTGGCTGCCGGTTGTGGGGTGGCGTCTTGCTCTGGATTGGCTGGGGGTGCCTTGGAGGGGCTCGCCTCCTGTTGCACCCACACATTAGGGTTTAGAGTCTCCTATTCTCGCGAAATGCAAGTAATCAATTTACTCATTCTTACGAAATGGCAGCCGTGCTTGGATTCTCACCATTTAGGCTTTAATATTCAAGGGCACAGTCGCCACACCTGTTAGGGGTTGCAGCCTCACCACGTAGGGTTCAGGGTTAAGGATTTGGAGCCTCACCGGCACAGCCGCCAGCATCTGCTGGTGTAGGTCGTCCGACACCTTTTGGCGCTGCGCGTTGCCAAACGAGGGGGCGGCCAGCCTCGACTTTGCAGCCAAGATGACGCGGTCCTCCTTAGGGTAATCCTGCAGGGGCGAGAAACCCTAGTAAAGTATGGGCTATGGCCTTGAACCCTGCGCCAAATAGGTTGAAGCACCGCTTGCCACCATTTCAGGCGCTGCCAAAGCAAGTGTGCGTCAGTGGTCTGCGCCAGAGATTAAGCAGTAATACCATTCCGCGTTAACTTCTGTACTAAATTGGCATATAAAAATACCTGTCATTTTACTGCACACACTAGAGCAATCTACTGGGATTTGGGACCAAATATAGGATTTATTTTGGGGGGGAATGCAAGGCGACGCACCAGGGCACCCAGTGCTCCGCTGCCTGGCGTGGGCATGAAGGCAATGAGCGCAGTGAGCGCTGTGCGTACACTCCACGAGGGCTGCCATTGCTCGGGGTGGTGCTGGGAGATGGACAGGCAGATCTTCACGCCCGTCTCAAAGCGGCCGTTTGGGGACAGCATGATGAAGGACGGGGGCTTGAAGGGGTACTCGGATGGGAGCAAAATCCGGCCATGGAATATCCCCCCCTGTGGTGCGGCACGGACCTTGCTGAGTGGCAGTGTGATGGGGTGTGTGTCTGCTGGGTGGTTCTGCTCTCCTTAGCAGCAGAGAGGGGGGGGGATATGGAGAAAGCTGGGCAAGTGGACAACCTACCTCAAACTCAGTGTCTGGAGGGCCGCGTATCACAAAGTGCCACTCAAAGATGTTGTCCTGCACACGGATAGCAGGGTTGGTACTAGCAGAGGCGTTGTTACAAGTATCCTTCAACTTGAAGTTCAAGTGGCCAGTGCAGGTAGGGGCCACTTGGGCCAACCCAATGTCACTCACCTCAATAGGCTGAGCAAGAACCTCTGAGGAGGAATTCGTTTGGAGCTCTTTGTATTCCTACAACAACGGAAGGTTGTGTTATGGGGTTGGCGAGCAACGAGTGGGTGTTGAGCACAGATCGCCTGAGAAAGCCCAACCAGTGCGCCAGCTGGAACCACCACCCCACCTGCAGGATGCGCTTCACTGCAGGACTCCTCAGGTTATACTTGGTGCCACCACCCTCCATGGTGCCTCAAAATTGGAGCACACTGCAGAGTCCTGCTTGTGGGGCGGCTTTAACGTTCCTACACGTCCGTTGGTGCCCGCAGAAATGCAGTCTGTAACCTATGCACGTCTCGGCACCCCTGGATGGAGCGTGCAAGGCAAAGCCTGCGGGGTTCTGTGCACAAGCACGAAGAGTGAAAGGCTGGGCTGAATTGAGTATCAACGCAGGCTTGCAAGCCCGGCAGATCAACACGGAGAGCTTACGTGAAACTAAGCACTGCTGACGCTGGGCCACAACATGCCAGGAGGGATGTTCTGGGCAAAATGGCACGGAAATTTGAACGACACTCACCAAGCGCAAAACGAACCACTGCCAGCGTACTGCCAATACGGTAGTGGGGAAATATCAGCAAACGATGCTCAGTGTTAGCGTGTCAAAGGTGAGATAGTGGGCGGGAAAACGTGGATATCTACAGCAGCAAGAAGCGAACGTCACCAGCAAAGAAAGAGTAGGGCCCCCTGTCCTTCGAAACTGCTCGGATCAACGTCAACGTTTGGCTTTGCTAGTAAAATCGAGTGCACCCTTTATGGTTTCGGTCCGCGGACGGGCACAACCCAACAAATACCTTCTTTAAAAATTCAATTTGTTTTGTTTTTTGATAATAATTTCTGAAAATCATCCCAATTTCCACCGCTTGGTAGAGCGATGCAGGGTGAGCACCTTGATAAGGTAGCTGCTTGCACTTGCACGGTCCAACTAACCCCGTTTAACCCCCGTTGCAGTCGCTGTCTTACTGGGCATCCAAACCTGCCATCCTTTGCTTCCAACTGTGCTGCAATCCATGTTACAGCTGTATGGGAGCATACAGTTGGTGGTGACCTACAGCCTCCTTTGCTTGCCAAAGACAACCGCATAACGGTGCCAACATACCACTCCTGTTGGCGATATCTGCTCCCCTTGGCTTCGTGTCCTTTCCTTAGCGCGTTGTGCCTGGCATGGACTGGTCCTGAGCTATGCCGCACACAACCGTGCTTCACTCGTGAAACCCACGTATCAAGGTCAGCCCTAGGCTTGGCCATCGTGGCAGTAGTGAGGGTTTTGCCGCCATGTCGCTGCAAGATATCGTGGAGAACTTTTGCGCGCAGCTGCGGCGCAGGCAGGTGGTGGGGTCGCTGCAAGCGGCCAAGCGCAGCGCCGAGATCATACGGCTGCTTGTCACCAGCCAACGGCATGCGGACGCGCACGCGCTGCTGGACGATGTCACAAAGCTGGGGGTAAAGATGGAGGCTTCAAAGCCGCTGGGTACGTCTCTTGGGTTGATTGTTCGCTGCATATGCATGCATTGCATGCATGTCAATGCCCAGTAGGGTTCCAGTAGCAGAGAAGGGCCAGCGTCCCTTGCCATGCTACAGTACGTAGAGGATAATTAGGTGCAAAGCTCCTCTTATAAGTATGCGCGCAGTTGATATTGTGCATGGTGGGTACATGTTCCATGCTGACAGCACACCCTGTGCCAAACACCCCCCCACATACGAGTCCACCCCAGGCTTGGGCACATCAACTGATTGTGCCATTATTGTGCGCACAATCAGTTGATGTGCCATTATTGTGCGCACGCCATCCTCGGTTGCGCAGTAAAACCTACTCAAGGCCCTGTACGTGGCTTTGTACTGTACCTGTTCTGAGCGTGCCCAGTCACCCCTCCACTGGTGACTGGTTGTACCGCCACCACCGGCCCTGCGCAGAGTCGTCCCTTGGGGGGAGTGGGAATGTCAGCTGCACATGTACCAAATCCATACACCCTGAACCCCTGGCCTAGTGTAGGTGCCCTTCTATCAGCAACACCACCCACACCAGCATTGCACCACATCACTCAACCCTAAACCCGCACGGTTAGACCCACCACCGCCGCACCACTGAACCCCACATCCCGCGCCCCGTGCAGAGCTGTCTATCGGCAACGTCACCCGCAGGGTGCTCCACTTCATCCGGGAGGAGCTCCAGGCCGAGACAGCAGAGCTGCAGGAGCTCGCCCCCTCTCCCGCTCAGCCCCACAGCCAGCAGCCGGCAGATATCAGCCCTAAGGGTTTGCTGTCCAAGGCGTTCAGGACCAACGCGCTGGCCACGCGCGCTGTGTCCCTGCACAACCTGCTTGACCAGGCGGCCTTTGACCAGGAGGTGGCGGCCCTGAAGGTGGGGTGTACGGTTTAGGGTTTAGGGAGGCAGTCTTGGGCTACATGGTTACAAGGGAAAATAGTTCACGGAGGGGCATGCCCCTGCTTTTGCTCATATTTCTTCCTCTACCGACAACGCTTGTGTAAGGACTGTTCGTGTAATTGCGTTTTATATACAGTAAGCTCTCCTCTATCTATACATCACTGTTTGCGCAATTGCCATGTGTACATTTCTAAATAAAATTTCATGACAAGGCTTCGAGCAATGGCTTATAGCAATCATCGTTCATGTGGCCTTTCTGAAGGTGGCCCCTCCCGAAGTGGATCTGGATGTAGCCAAGAAGAAGCGGCCCATTTGGAAGAGGAAGCCGAATGTCATCGAGCAAATCAATGAGCTCATTGACGAGCTGGATGAGATTGGCAACAACATCGCCTTGCAGGCTGCGGAGTACATCCACGCCAGTGAGATCATCCTCACGATGGGCCACTCCAACACGCTTCTTCAATTTCTGAAGGTCAGTCCTTTTTCCCTCTAATTTCTGGGATCATTAATCCCATTAAGCGTCAATGGATAAGTATTGTTTATGTGCGCATATTGCTAATAGCTAGTAACATACCTGTTGCAAGGGTTGTACATGACCGCATTACACTGACGAAAGATTCTTGATTGGTGATGGCAACTGAGGCACAATCTTATTGTGTTGCCAGCATCACATGCAAATGGCCCCCCTCAAAGCCGCCTGTCTCCCTTTAGGAGGCCAGCAAGAAGCGCGAGTTCCAGGCGGTTGTGGCGGAGGGCGCACCGCTGTTTAAAGGCCACGAGATGGCACGGGGCCTGGCCGAGAGCGGCGTGCAGACCACCGCCATCACCGACTCGGCGGTCTTCGCCATGATGGCGCGCGTGAACAAGGTGCTCATCGGCGCACACGCGCTCCTGGCCAACGGCGGGGCGCTGGCGCCATGTGGCACCCACATGGTGGCGCTGGCTGCCAAGCACCACTCCACCCCCTTTGTCATGCTGGTGGGGTTGCACAAGCTGTCGCCACTGTTCCCGCACGACCCGCGTGTCACCTTCAACGACTTCTTGAGCCCCGCCAATGTTCTGGATTATGACGCGGTGGCGGAGGCGTGTGGGGAGGAGGGGGACCCCGCCACCGAGGACACCTATGTGCAGGTGAGGGGGCCAGCCGCTTGTGTGGTGTGCGTAAAGGCCCCGCATGGGGACACTACTGCATGGAGACAGGCGCTAATGTACTGGCAGCTTTTTGCAAGTTCGCGAGGATGGCGGGGTCATCGGATATGGTGTTGGCACCTGCCTTGAATTGCCACATGGGCGCCATGCCTCATTTGCAACTCAGAGTGCTCCACAAGGCCTGCTGCGCTTAACATGCCAT
Source organism: Heterotrichella gracilis (assembly GCA_032358255.1). Classification (NCBI taxonomy): domain Eukaryota; class Xanthophyceae; order Tribonematales; family Xanthonemataceae; genus Heterotrichella; species Heterotrichella gracilis. The sequence continues at coordinate 93,644 of JAULBX010027052.1, forward strand.
GCACCATTTGCGTATCTATGAGCCACTGGCAAGCCCCACCTCCCCAAATCCGCAAATCCTTCCTTTCCCCCACCTACCCCCACCGACCCCACCTCCCGCAGGCCATCAACCCCGCCTTTGACTACATCCCGCCGGAGCTGATCAGCCTGTATGTGACGGACACCGGCAGCTACACACCCTCCTACGTGTACCGCCTACTAACCGAGTACTACTCTCCCGAAGACTATGTGCTGGACAAGGAGGAGAAGGTGCAAAAAAAGGGGGCTCAATGACCACAGGTTAACTTGAAGTTTCAAGAAATGGGTGCCCAATGACTGGGGGTTGGACTCTGAGCTGCATAACAAGGCGGTGCTTCGACAAGCAACGGCTGATCGTGGCTGGTGGGTGGGGGATAGCAAGGGGTTTCTAGGTATTTAAAGCTGCCAAATCTTGATTGGACGGGGGGCAGTAGCTGCTTGTGGGGGCGCCACGTGGCTGGGGATGGCGTGGCATTGGGTGGTGTGGTGTGGGAGGAAGTGGGGAGGGGTAGGGTGTTGAATTGATTATGGCATTCCTGTTTATTGCCAGGACGAAGGATAGAGGGCAATGATGAGAGTGTGCAGGCTGGTTAGCCAATGGACTATTGGTTGCGGCACAGTGGCCATTGTACCTACACACCTAGCACTGTACCTACAGTGTAGCAGGATACACTTTGAATATCTCCCCAGGTCTGGTAATATGCCAGCCGCCTTGCCAGCATGTACCCACGCTTTGCGCTGTGGACGCGCTTAGCTGGTGCTGCTCGCTGCGGCACACAGAGTGCTGCAATGGCCAACTGTAACCATTTCGCTACTTTCACTTTTGGTGCCTGACCAGTTGGAACACACACTGTGTAGTGTACCTGACTTGTCGCCTGTGGACGTTCCCTTCCATTCTTTCCTTGAAGCTAGCTGTCAATGGCTGATCAACTTGCTGGCGGTGCCAATCGTTGGGAATGATTCCCAATGGGTTCACCGGCAAACATGGCATGGCGGGCACACTCTGTAAAATGGTTTGTGGTGAAGCAAACAAAGCTTCAGTTGCTTCTGTTGCGAATCTTGCCGGTGGCAGCAGGGATATGGGCGACTGATCTTCAGTGCGAATTCAAGAAGTCTTCCCTACAAAACCCTTGCCAAGGGCCAGGTTGGACTCCCAAGTTGGAGAGGTAAGGGTTGTTGGAAACTTTCGCAAGTTAGGATCGTTAAACGCATCGGTGCAAACAAAGGTTGTTTTGCAGTCCCACAAACCTCTCGCACTCCTTGTCGGGGTTGAAGTTACTGGGTATATATATGTATAGACTTGCATAGTACCAGTCTTAAGCCAAGATCCAACCGAGATACCTTCCAGTAGTCAGCTGACACGGTAAGCAACTTTGCTGGTGGTTGGTTGGCCTAGCCATGCTGTGCGAGACACTGGTTGACTGCCACTTCTGCACCTGTCGTCGCCCGGGATGACATCTGAAGCAGGGCCTGTAACAGCAACTCAAGCAATGGACACGTTGCCAACAGGCGTCTAGTTCACCCTAGTCCTGTTAGCCTAGGTTCAATAATTCACTTCTCTGATATGCAATTGAGACGGTGACAACCCTGATCTGTTGTCATGCATGCATAAAAACGTTCAATGCATGCATAAAGCACTTCTCGTTCCTGCAGACACCTAGTCCAGCCATCGACTTTCAAACAGCCACAATGGTCTCACAGCCTATAGAAACGCCAGTGGATCGCTCTGTCGGGGAAGCAGAGGCGCTTCTGGCCTCACTGTCACCAGCTCAGCTGCAGTGTGTCAGCGACCCACTAGTGGTTGAGGCACTCGCGACCTTAACAGCAATTGGCAACGAAAAGTTCCAAAGGTTTGCACTGCAGATCCAACAGCTCAACTTCCAGAAACAGGCCACTGTCACCTTTGCGCCCACGATCTCAGCCTTGACATGCCTAAGAAAGCTGGCAATCGTGGAGTGCGGCGTCACTGAGGTCCCTCCAGGCTTGGGCAGCCTCACAGCACTCACCCAACTCAGCCTGTCGCGAAACAGCATAGCAAGTATACCTGGAGAGCTCCTCAGCAGCTTGACACAGCTGGTTGACCTGGACATGGGCTTCAACCAGCTCACAGTGGTGCCGACAGAAATAGGTATGTGCGTAGCGCCAGTCTCCCAAACATCTGTCACACTGACAAAAGTTAGCTACTTATATGAATTCCAGCAATATAGCCAGATTAGCAGGCAGTCTTGCACTTGCGGCGCCAAAGCTGGATAGTGACAGTACAAGACACCCCAGCAGCTGCCAAAGTTGATGCTAGTCAGTATTCACATGTGTTCCAGCACTACAGCCAGGTCAGCAGCTGAATTGCACCATCTATCTATGTTTCAGGTGACCTGCAGGCCCTGCAGTTCCTCAACCTGATGTCGAACCAGCTGACTCAGCTCCCAGACGAGATCGGGCGCCTGTCCAAGCTGTACCGCCTGGGCTTGAAGAGCAACCGGCTGGAGTACCTGCCACCCACCTTCGGTGGGCTCCAGGGCCTGGTTGAGCTGTTCATTACAGACAACGCGCTCAAGACCTTCCCTGCCTCAATCGGCAAGTGCACCTCCCTTGTGAAGCTCCAGGTGTGTGCGGGGACCAGACAGGTTGCATATAGACCAAGAAGTTATTGGCTGCTGTTGCTGTGAAATTTGTGGAGGGGGCACACTCCCTATGAAAAATTGCCTGCATGCCATTTATCAGCCATGTGCTGCAGCTGCAAGGCCCTTCAATCAGCCCGCTATGGTGGTCGATTGAGTACCATGCTCTACTAGTGCGCCAGTATCTACATGCAGTGCCGGTGTGGGCACTCATCTAGCCTTGCTACAACTGCCTCGGCTTCCACCTTATGCCAGCACCCCTGACCACCATCTCCATGCCTGGATGTGCATGCAGCGGGGCGCACCCATTACTGTGTGCATGTATTCATGAGCATTGTTGCCTGTCCATTGCATGCAGTTGATCATGTGCAATCAGATCACAGTCCGCCTAGCACAAGGGGCGCCATGCAGTTCTGCGCTTGCACTACATGCACCATACCTGATCGTGCTTCGAGTTGATTCAGAGGCCAGTAATGCAATGTTGATCACGCATCCTCTGAGCCCACACCATGAACGAGCGGGGTTGGGGCGCAGTATTCCTTAACCCTCGCCCCACGCTCGACAGGCCTCGTTCAATGCCCTGGAGAGCCTCCCAGCAGAGATGGGATCTCTGCCCAGGCTGGAGTTCCTGCGGGTCGCCGTCAACAACCTGGATGCAATCCCAGACGAATTTGCGGGGTTGGACAAGCTGGCGTGGCTGTCCCTGGGAGGCAACCCCATGTGCAGGCCAGCACAACCTCCTAGAACCGACATCCAAATGGTAAATTGTAGCTTGTTGCATCATGCAATTAACATGTGTTACAGATGATCTGTGATGGTACACGGCAGGCTTGCGGCATCTGATGCAGACTGTGTATTCTGGTCTAGTGCTGCAATGCAGGGCTGCACCGGTTGTCTGCATGGTCACTTTTGTACAACATGTAAATGTTATGGATGGCTACCCAAGGATTGGTGGCGCCACCAACCATGGGCGTCCCTGCTAGGCTTCAGCAGGACCACCCGCATGTGTGGCTGAACAGCTGGCCCAAACCCACTTACCTACTAACATGCCTCCCAGCGGTACAGCCAGATTAGCTGGCCCATACACCGGACTCCATGCATACAGGTGTGTTGCCCAAATGTCCATATTTCGATATCCTTTTGTATTCCAGGTGGCCAGTGGCGATGTGGAGAAAGGGGAGATTCTGGGCGATGGAGCCTCAGGTTAGTTAATTAGTTAAGTACATCTTCAAGGTATGCAACTGCAAGTATTGCAGGCCTTTCTGGCCGAGCACCAACCCATGCCATACCGTTGAGCCTCCACCCAATCCAAAGTACCGAACCCGTTGCCACAAACACTTGTCTCAGAATCCTAAACCCCTCTCTGTAGGCGAGGTCTCCGCCGGCACCCTCGCCGGCGCCCCTGTGGCCATGAAGGTGTTCAAGGCAGACGTGAGCCCAGACGGGCACAAGCGGGATGAGATTGCAGTCACGCTGTTTGTTGACCACCCCAACCTCACCAAGGTGGACACCAGGCTAAACCCTAAACCCTAAGATGCAAAAGTCATGGTATTGCCTTTTTTTAATTCAGTTTTCTCTGCCACCCCCTTGGGGACCGTCCCAACCTCACCACGGTGAGGACGAGCCCAGAAAAGCGCCTGAGAAACCCTGAAATCAACCCCTGAACCCTACCTAGGGCATGGAGCATGGACGTCTGTGAGGTTGTTGTTGGTCCTTGCTGGCCAACACCAAGACCAGGGTGACTCCAAAACCAAAACATACTTAACGCAATTGAGCTGACTGGCTGCTGTGTGGTTTGCAGGTCGTTGGCATCATCGAGGAGCCGCATGCCCTGCTGCTGCAGAGGGTGTATGGCGCGTCAATGGCGGACAAGCCCAACTTTGCATCCCTGCTGCGCTGCACATGGGCGCCGGATACTGCCTTCAGTGTGGGCTACGTGTTGAGTGTGGCAACGGGTGAGTGCATGTGGGAGGGCATGCCGCATGTGTGTACATTTAGTTGATAATTGCATCCATTCCAGCAAGTGGGTGGATGGAGGTGGGTGGGTGGGTGGATGCAAGTGGGGTTGCGGGTGCATGGTTGCGGGCAATGGTTGGGTGGCAGTGTGGGGTGGGCTGGGGCGTGGGGTGACTGCAAGTTTTCCGGCTGGTGAAGCGCCATACTTGAGTGCATCCAATTCTTGCCGCCTCAACAAACCACCGCATACATCACGTGGTTCGATTGCACCATGTGTGTTGCCTGCAGGAGTGGCCAGTGCATTGGAGTACCTCCATGCCAATGGCATCTGCCACGGGGACGTGTATGCACACAACATCATGGCGGACAAACAGGGCATCGCAACTCTGTGCGATTACGGTGCGTGCTGGCCCTAAAACCCTAATGACTGTGGTCAGGCCTGCTGACCCTAAACCCTAAAACCCTAAACGAGTATGGTTTAGCCTGCTGGCCAATAGCACACGATCACCAACTCTAAACCCTTCCCAAAACCTACCTTTCCACCCCACCCATGAAAGGGATGAAACCAATCAACACTTGGTTGCAAGAAGGGGGAGGTACTGACTTCTATACATTCCCCCTTCCAGGCGCCTCCTTCTACTACCACCCCAGCCCAGTACCCTACGAGGCACACGAGGTGCGCGCCTTTGGCCTCTTCCTCACAGACATGGTGGCGCGCATGGAGGAGGGAGGGGTGGAGGGGGAGAGGGGTGTGGGGCCTGTGGCGCGCCAGCTGAGGGAGCTGGTGCGTGACTGCTGCGAGACGCAGGCAGGGGCCAGGCCAGGGTTTGCGGCTGTGGTGGAGGTGCTGCAGGGGCTTAGAATTTAGGGTTTTGGCTTTGCTCTGTGTGGGCGCCTGCGTGTCTTACAATAATTGCCGGTATTCCATACTGCTACAGGTTAACGATTCGGTTCAGTCACTGTGGTACAAGTGTATGCACGGGGATGAAGCTCGCCAGTTGCCACTCAGACAATATTTATAAGTTGAACTCGTAATCCGATTGAGCATATTGATTCAATTGTTACAAAAAGCAAAGGAATGGAACAGTTTGGGGATCCAGGGCACACCTGAAGCCTTACATAGAGTTCAGAACCTCAATTAATGAGCATGCCACAATATGAGGTAGCAACTGACCTCAGAGGACTTGCATGGCTAAAAATTGCCCTGGAGTCGAGGTCCTCCGCGTCACAGTGCAGCACGCAACTGTTAAGCAATAAAAAATCAATCATCCGACGATGGTGGGGGGTGACCACACCCTGCCATGCCAATCCCCCTACTATCCTAATGCGCTCCTCAGTACCCAAACTCCTGCCTGTCAGTTGTTTCCCCCTTGACAGAACTGTGCAGCGATTGCAGCTTGCTGGCCATGGCGGTGATCGTGTCTAATCTGTCCTTAATTGCCTCCACACCCGAGTTGTCAAGCACAGCCTCCCCATTGCCCCCCTCGTGCCCCCCCCCCACCTTGGCCCCCTCCCCCCACCGGTGGCTTAACCCTAGCCACCCGTGCGACGCCGCTTTCCCCTCCCCTGCCCCCACCCCCACCTTCCCCCCCTGCGCCTGCTGGGTATGCTGAGGCCTCACTATCCCCCCCGGTTTTCCATCCCCGCCGGCCGCCCCCCCAAAATGCACCGCATATCCCAGCCATTTCTCCCCAAAATCAGCCCCGTGCGGGCACGGCGACACATCCGAATGGCCGCATCGCTTCAGATTGAATTTCTCCTGGGGTCCCAGGGACCACACATCCGACATGTCCTCGTAGCACCCAGGGAATTTGGGCCGGTCCACCCGCACCGAGAAGGTTGACACAGTGCCGATATGGTCAAACAGGTTGTACCTGAAAACAAACAGTAAATACATACATGGAATGAATCCATCAATAGATATCAAACGTAAACAGATGAACACCTGTCATTATGGGTCACGTTGTGCACACATGTGAGGTGGAAAAAATGAAGTAAATTTTGCAGTCTGTTGAGAGGTGCATAATCAGGTGCACAATGCAGGAAGCGGGGCTCGAAGGAAAGGGCATCGCCCTGTACTGTGCTGTATGTACTGTACTGTACCTGTAGACCACCATTGGGCGTCGCCGGTTGAGGATGCGTGCCGATGGCCTGCGCCCGCCAAACCACTCCACCCACAGCAGGTCAGGTGGGAGCCGCGCGGTGTAATTCCTGCGAGCCGAGGGTATGAAGGGTGAAGACGGGATGGGTGGAGATGGGGGTGTGTGACTCGCATGCAGCTTGAAATGTGATGACATGAGGAGGAAGAAATGCACGCATTTTCAAGGTGTTTGAGTGAACTGGATTTGCAGTGTATAAGCAGCTGAAGTATATGACACATGGGAAACCACAAGAAAATGCTTAATGATGCTGAAGAACATACCAGCACACCAGCGTCACATTACACCCGAATCCAACCAAAATCCGACACACTGAACCAGATTGATGCGCCCCCACCCACACACATCAAATTACACACGATGCCCGTGCGGCAGGCATGGTCGGTCACGTGCGCCCCACCCCGCTCCCACCCCACCACCCCCACTCACATGAGGTAGCCCGCTAGGTGCGGGAGGTCAGCCGAGTGCACCACCACCCCATTCATGCCGTAGCTGGCCCGCAGCGCCACCCACTTCTGCAGGCTCTCAAGGCTGTTGGCCTTGCGGATGAGGTAGGACAGCGCGCGCAGCGCATGGGGGCACACCAGGAAATCGTCCTCCATGAAAAGGTAGTAGGTGGAGAGCGGGTGGGCGGCGGTGAGGAGTGCGGCCAGGTCGCAGGTCTGCTGCCGCACCTCCCTGGGATGGGTGGGGGGTGGGGATGAGGATGGTAACCGTGGGGATGGGTATGGGGATGGGATGGTAGTCATGGGGACGGGGATGGTAGCCGTGGAGATGGAATAAGGGAAGCCTAGCTTGAGACATGCAGGTATGCTGGCAGCTGCAGGAACAGTTTCAAAACAGCGCAACCGCATGAAAGCGCAGCCAAACGCATTGATGGCCACCTCACATACCCTGTCTCACCTGCCCGGCCTGTTTGATGGGTTGTGCAGGTCATCGGGCTCTGGCAGGTTGGGTGCGGGGTCTTTCATGGTCCCGGGGTTGTCAATTAGCTGGAGGTACAGCTGAAAAAAAGAGGGGGGGGGGGGAATGGGGTTGGAATCAGGAAGACAGGTGTGCGGGGATGACAGAAGGGGAGGGGATGGCAGATGGAGGTGACTGGGGACCAGTCAGGAAGGGAGACAAGGGGGGTACATTCCACCAGAAAACAAGAAATTAGTCTGACGCCGAACCTTTACCAAGTCGGGCAAAAGTCCAATCACACATCTACATTTTATATTCAAATACATTCCCATTGTGCCTGCAACTGTTGCGTTCCTACTTACCTGGGATTTGAGGGCAAATGTGTCGCCCGGTTGGGGACTGGCCACCCTCTTCCTCAGTGACTCGAAAACCGAGTGGTTCCCTGGCCGGTTGTTCATCACTATCACCTTCACCTGGGGGATGGGACAGGGATGGGGCTGGGATTGGAGATTCTTGGGACACAAGTGGGGTGCACTTGGCGCCCCTAGGATGTGGCTGGTGAAGCTCCTAGGGTATGTGGCGCTTGGAGCATACCCTAGGGGCTCCACCAGGCCCCTTGTGCAAGTGAAGACATTGCACAGGCGTCATGGCAAAAGTGCCCTTCATATCACTATTCCATGTGCCAGCGCACGTCAACTGATGCTGTTTGTGAACACACACTACACAAAAATGCCGCGTATGTATGCATGTGCGAAGTGCATGGACGATACTTAGGTTGCAGACCATTTCCCCCATGTGATACATTGTCACCCCCATCCAGTCACCCGACTTGCAAAACCCTCTTCAAGACCCCAAACAAGGGTTGGGAATTAGGGTTTTCATCGCTCACACCTTTCCATACATAAGGTCCGTAGGGTCAAGAGGCAGCTCCTGCATGAGGGACTCTAGGGTGGACGTGAGGTAATCATTGCCGTTCTGGCGGGGCGCGGTGGGGATCCCCACAGCCAGCCAATACGGAGGACCTGCGACCATTAATATAGCCAAGGTTGGTAAATTTGTGCTTTATTTGTTACTTTATGATCATGAATTGATCACCAAGCCATTGCTTGCGCACATGACCCACTGTTTGGCCTGGATTAGCTACTGCCTATGAGAATCACCCAACCAATTACACAATGGTGATTCACTGATAACACCGAAATTAGCAAGTCGTTTCCCACCTGGTCCACTGTTTGGCCTGGCTTGGCTACTGAGGAATGCCGCCATGTCAGCACTGGCATTCATCTTCCCACCCACGCCTCCCGCCGCCAACGCTGCTGCCAATGCGTCACTACCCACGCCACCCACGTGCGCCCCTTGTAACACAGCCCCCTTGCCATCGTGCGCCTGGCTGCCTCCCGAATTTGCCAAATGTGCCGCCGCTTGGGCACCCGCTCTGTACCCTGCTGTTTTTGATTTGGCGCTAAACCCCCTGGAGGCTGACTTGTGAGCTAGGAGGGCTTTGGCGGTGGGGGGTGGTGGGGAGTGGGGAGTGGTGGTGGGGTGGGTGGAGCCCACTGACTTGAGGAGGGTGCTGACACTGGTGAGGGTGTCTGAGGTGGCCTGGTAGATGTGTGGGGGGAGGGGGGCGGGGTGAGGAGGGGGATCGCTGAGGAGCGGAAGGGAGGGCAGGAAGGAGGGGTGTGTGAAATCAGATTTAGGGTTTAGGGTTTGCAGTGGAAAGCGGCTGCAGTGCACGTTTGCTGCGTTGTCCAGCATGCGTGCGCACGTGCGCGCGGGTGGTAGATTACTGATGGGAGGGGAGGATGTGTCCATGGTGATGGTGGTGGAGGTACCAGGAGGGGGATTGGGGTGCTCAGTGTGGTGGAGGGTGGGTGGGTGGGGTAGCCACAGCATACCTTGACATCCTTCCCCAGCGCCGACACCAGCTCCTCAGTGCGCAGGATCCTGTCGTTGAACTCTGCATCCCTGCACCCACGCAGCGTGATCACCAACAAGGAATGATGCCCGACTAGGATTGATGCACAGCAATGTCAAGCCTGTCACGCACTGAAAATCCAGCAGAGAACCTTGGGGTTCAAATTACGGGACATATGCAGTGCAACAAGAAGACAAAATCCGTTGTAATACCTTTGAAAGTCGACGTATTCTGGTAGCCTGGGCGTTGAGCCCATCACCAGCAGCAGCAACAGCACAAAGTTGGCTAGGATGCTGATAGTGAGGAGCCTGTCTCGACCCAGCCATCCCACAGCTGAGTCCAGTAAGTTCAGATGGCCCCGCGACCCGGACCTCGGGTAGGGCGGAGCCATCATGGGCTACTTGTGATGCATGCACATATGCATGCACATGCCATGCTGAGATGTTAGCTGTGTGGGGAGGTTCTCGCGGTCTGTAGTTGTGTAGCTGAGCGGGTAGAGATGCAACCTAAGCGCTTGTGCCAAATTGGTATCACAGCTGCTCTCAAGCGCGGGGATCGAAGAACGGGATTGCCTCGCCATGCACTCTTGGATGGCACGACTGTGGCGTTAGCGATGAGAGGTCTCGCAACACGACAGGCAAACCCAGATCAACATACGGGTACTAGATGTTGCTTCTAACCTGTACGTCTGGCAGACCAGGCAGCCAGCAAGAACAGATTGGCAGATGCCAATGTTTGCATGCATGCAACTGGGCTCCTATGTACATATGTGTGTGTGCTGCAGCAGCAGTTTTCGGTCAAGTGACTTCTGGACAGCATTACCAGTTAAACTATGCTAAGTATCCAGCATTGGAAAGCTCCTGATTGCGAACATTTTGGGGCAAAATTAAGTGGGTGCCTATGCCCTGGCAGCTCGAGTCAAGCTACCCAAGGAGCAAAAGCACCTGAGACTGAGAAGGATAGAGGCTTTGAACAATATACCTGGCCGCAGACTATTTACTTGACATCCTTCTCTGTCGTTGCCTAGTAACCCAATTTGTGACCCACTCAATGGTGGGCGACATGCCGCCAGTCTGCATGCATCCCAGGTGACCGGTCAGTGTGTGAATGACAGCCAGCAAAGCGCTAGCAGCAGGCGCAATGGCTACCAGACGGTACGCCCCCCGCATCGAATGGGACCCTCAAGTGCAGCAGTACTTCGAGGCCGCGTTTGGAGCGGAAACGTTCCGGGCCATCTCGGAAGCTCTCTGTGTTCCACCACTCACAACGTGCCTGAGAGTGAACACACTCAGCACTACTGCCGAGGTGCGTGCATATGAAGCTCTAACCATCCCTATGGCATGTAGAGAACTGCTGGTCTCCGTTAACTCTTGCCATACAAATATGCATGCATTGGCATGCCACGAAGAGTTTTGCGAGTGGTAGACATACGATACTGTGGATAGACTCAATGACCACAAGTGGTCCCAATACATGTGACGTAGCATATAGTAAGGTCTAGGCATGGTTCTCGAGCAGCCCACAACTGGTGGGTGCACCCCACCGAACCACACCTGGTGAATATAAGTGGTTCAAGAAGTGCACACATTACACCATATCTGTATTCTGTGCTGACAAGCCATTGGCTGGCATTTTCAGGACGTAGCCAGGCAGTTGCCGGCACTGCTGCCACCACACCACGCCTCACCCACGGCCCCCACCAAGCCACCCTTCGTCCCCAGCCTGCCTCCCAACGTGGTGCTGGTCCCCGGGTCCGGTCCCCACACAGTTGACTACCGCCCAGCTGGGGATAGGGAGGTGGTGATCAGCCGCAAGGCAGGAGAGGCGGTCCTGCGGGGCGCAAACGTGTTTGTGCCAGGTGGGCAAACCCCAACGACTAAACCCTAAAGACTAAACCCCAAACCCCCCTATGGCAGTGTGGCTGTTTCATTGGCTGCGGAGCCACCTAGCTTTTGCCAATTCCTTATTGGTTTACATGAATAAACGTCAAATAAATGTTTTCCTCTGCGCAGGCGTGCTAGCCTGCTCACAGTCCATCGCTCCCGGTGACATCGTGGCTGTGTCAGTGGCTGTGGAGCCGCCAGGTCAGCAGTGGTCGGGGTTCACAAGGGGGACGGTGCTGGGGTCGGCGCACAGCGACGCCCTAGCAACCCTTGACAGAGGCAACCTGTACATCGGTAAGGGCACAAAGCGGAACCCTAAGAAAACCCTAGAGGCACGGTGCACAGCAAAATCGGGGATGCCAGCATTCACTTGACCATCATGCCACTGCATGTGATTGGCAAGGGACCAAACCACAGAAATGACATCATTGAGGCGTCCATCAAATGGCCATGCATGTGGGCATCCATGGGATTTTCATGTGTTGGCCATGTGACTATTGCCCTGTGGTGGGTGCAGGGGTGGGGCGAGCCGAGATGGGGCGCGTGGAGATATTCCAGGGCATGCGCGGGGTGGCGGTAACCATGGTGGAGCGGGTGTACCACACACCCCCATGCAGCGGTACGAAACCCTAAACCCTAAACCCTAACCCTATGTGTGGGGTGGTGGTGGTGGCCATAATGGAGCGCATATAGCACACGCCCATGCAGCAGTACCTGTTGAGTTTGGTACCTTAAGCAAAACCCTGATTGTTTGTGAACGTGGTAATCCAGCTTCGTTGGAAATTCAGTAACCGCACCATGCACGACATCCCCGCCCATTCCAGGTGTCCTGGAGGGAGCAGTCATGCTCCAGAACCTTCCCAGCGTGGTTGCTGCCCACGTCCTGAACCCTACACCAGGGTCAAGGGTTTTGGACATGTGTGCGGCGCCAGGGGGGAAAACGACGGCCCTGGCAATCATCATGGGGGACCATGGGGGGGTCATCGCACTGGATCGGTCGCACGCCAAGGTGCGTGATATGTGTAATTGCAATCAAATGGATATCAAACGATGGTGGCCCTTGTGCATCGCAGCTGTGTTTGAAAGGGCCTGCCGCTACTGGTGATACAAGAACAACACAGGTATTTAAGCACGTTATCCAATTAATTGCCTGATGGCTGCTCTAAGGTTGAGGACATCAGGGCCATGGCGAGGGAGTTTGGGCTGAAGAGCATACAGGCATACAAGATGGATGCGCGCAAGTGCGTGGTGGAGGGCAGTGGAGTGGCGCAGGCTGACGTGGCACCAGGTGAGGATTGCCTTGAGCATGGTGTCCTGTGTACATGTGTGCAAAGGTACAATTGCGTGTAACGGGCTGGCGCCTGTTGGTGGTTCCATGCGGTGATGCCTGCGCATTAGTGGTTGACTTCTGATCTCAGTGATAGAACGCGCTTGCATGCTACCACTGTCAACTAGTATTCACGTATGCAACCTGCATATGCCGTGAGCACTCCTCTTCGCAGCATGCCCTAAAGCATGCACTGGCGGTTTATGCACATGTTGCTGCAATTTCATGCAGACGCCACCACCACCACCACCACCGCCGCCGTCTTCGCCCCCGCCACCACCACCACCACCTCCAACACCCGCGACCAAGACCGCAGCCAGCGCAAGGCCGCCGCTCGCGCCACCCGCGGTCACCCGCCCGCCACCCCCCACCCCCCACCCTCCGCCCCCCACCTCGCCGGTTTCCTCCCCTCCTCCTTTGATTTCGTGCTGTGCGACGCCCCTTGCTCCACCCTGGGACTGCGCCCCCGCCTCACCCACGCACACACCCTGGGCGAGCTGAGGGCCACTGCGGTGTACCAGCGCAAGCTGCTTGATGCTGCGGTGGCTATGGTCAAGCCAGGGGGGGTGCTGGTGTACTCAACCTGCACCTTCAACCCAGGTGGGGGCGGTGGGGAGCGGCATAGCATTAGTTTGTTAGTTGCATGCATTTGAGCGACACATCCCAGTCTGGAGAGTAGCAGTCTCGCACATGCGGAGCCCAGCAGTTCTATCCTGGCATTGCTTATACTATCTGAGGTCCTGCTGGATCAGGTTAGCGTGTGTGGCCCTTAGGCAGCACATGCTATAGATGTTATACTTTTGTTCTTCTTTTGTGTAGTGTAATGGGTATGTATTACGCCCTACGTGCCTGTGTGACATCCACCGTAGCAACAGATGTTGTATAAATTATTAAATGTGATATGTTATCCCCTTATTTCCTACCTGTGTCCATGTGACATGCCACCGAAGCAACACACTGTGGATGTGCTGCCTTTGCAGGGGAGAATGAAGCAAATGTGGCCTACCTGCTCCACAAGCACCCGTGCATGCATCTGGTGCAGCAGGCGCCCCGCCTGGGCAAACCCGGCCTGCCCCGACCAAGTTTGGCAGCGCCACATGGCGATCATGCAATACCAAATGGGGATCATGCGACGACGCACACCGATCATGCGGGACTGAATGGCGCCCATCTGGCGGCGCATGCCGATCATCATGATGCGACACTGCATGCCGAGGATGCGGCGGTGCATTGCGAGTTCTCTGGGCCCTGGCTGAGCGAGGATGAGTGTGAGCTGGTGCAGCGGTTTGACCCTCACGACGGCCTGGACACCATAGGCTTCTTCATCGCAAAGTTCGAGAAGCGCGTGGACGGTGAGGAAGAGCAATGACAGCCTTATCTCCACTGCCGCTCGGTCGGTCAATGTGCTTTTCAGCTGCCGGCAAATTAGTCCATGGCGGTTTGGTTTACAATATGTATACATTTATTTTCTCCAGCCAGTTTCCGTTTCACGGATTTAACTCATCCTCATCTGCAATTTCAAATATCTCGAAGATGGTCAATGAAGACCCCATCTGAACATCTCAGTGACTGGCCACCTCGTTCCACATGTTTGGCCAGTGATATGCAACATGCACTGCCGGTGGCAGAGGTCGTACGGCACTTGCCCACGCACACTGTAACAACAGTTGCAGCATGGTGCATACGCAAATTCACACCTTGCTTGCAACGCAGTAAGCACTGCATCATGTTGCACATGCATGCATGCAAGCGGATTTCCAAACTTGGGTGTGAGAAGGCACCTTCAGGGTGCAACGACACCCACCTTGGTTACCTGCAGGAGAAGTTCAATCATGCAAGAAGGTATATCACATCCACGTTGCACATTGCTCACAGCCCTTTTCATGCATTCATGTTCTGTCGTGGCCTTGCCTTGCTTCCACTATGGCCTTGACTTGCTTCCACTATGGTTGCCAACAAGAGGAAGAGGAAGAACAGAACGCCGACCAACAGAGGCAGCATAAGCAGTGCATTATGCCTTTTTGGGCGTTGGCAAGCATAGCGTGGAACACTAGTGCAGGGGGTTTGTCATAACTTGAGAGTTTGAACTGTTAATGCATGCATGCACAATTTGAACGTTTTGTTTTTATGTGGGAACTTGCTGCCAAAAAAGTGAAGGAATGGGAGGTGCAACAAGAGCTCGCGACCACATCTGAACCGGAGTCGAAACAAAAGAAGCCGTTTGTTTTCCTTTTCGTGTGGAGCAATACTGTATTTCACCTGGAAGTGTCTTGTGCTTTTTGACCAGGCTTGTTTATCTTTCGTTTGCGCAAGGTTACGGCTTCCCTGCCCAAGTTGCAGTGCCTTGATGAAGTGTACTTTAGCCACCATGCGCCACTGGGCAGCCGAACTCGAGGTGTGCAACTGGTGTACAACCGAGAAGCTACCCACACTTAGCTTGCCCAGGGCAGCGGAGGCAGCTGCAATGCTGGAGTGGCGCTGTCTCGAAGACTAGTGCATCCACTGGGCGCTCCAGGGTTGTCAAGGTCAGTGCAACCCAAAGCCTTGGTTGTTGAACTTGGTATATACGCTCCATTGAATATATGACTTGGGTTCTGACCAGTGAGCTAGCAGCGCTAGTCAACCCCTTGCGACCCCTGCCCACAGTATACACGCTCCATTGAATGTCCACCTACGCCTGTTGTCTGTCTCCCTGTTTCGAGAGAGAAAACACTGCAAGGCTGCGCACTGTGAGTGTCACTTTGCGTAGCGCTGGGGTTAGCACCTGCCTGAAACACCTGCTTGGAACATGTCAAGGGTGGCACCCGCCTGTCCATGGAACTGGCAGTGCCGTTGTTGACACAACACCGTCTCCTGACACACCTATTTCAGTTGTTGTTGTTGTCTCACAACCTGTCGCCTGACACCACTCTTCCTCACCCTTGAAGGCGCTGGCTCCTCGAGGTGCCTCTGTGGAACGCAGAGGCAGCCGCAAAAGGTTTGAGCGTGGACGCGTGCAACCTGCTGACGCTGGAAAGGGTTTTGGGCTGGTACCCTCCAATTCGGAGCTGGACGCTTCTCACTTGAACACGGGCAATGATGGTCTGTACCGAGGTGATGTTCCCCAGCCAGGTGTGGGAGGCAGCGAGCAGCCACCTTGTCCTGCGGGGACGCCTGTGCCAGAGCAGCCGTGCACTAGCACAGAGGTGCCAAGGCCACTAGGTAAGCTACTGGGCCAGCAATTTTTAGGGTCAGTCAGCCATGTCTTTCAAGGTTGCTTGCTCAACTTTCAGCGGTGCACCAACTGGCCCAAAGCGCCTCTTTAGGCAAAGTACTTATACCAGCATGTCAATTGGTTCATGTGGGCTTTGCTGGGTGCTTGGAAACTGCTTGCTACTAGTCCAGCCTTGTCTGCCTTGTCATCCGCTGAGGTGCGCCCCTCCCTTGCAGCTGGCTCATAATTAAACCCTGCGCCCATAGGTCCACCCTCATGCAATCTCAACTCCCTGGCGCCTTATCCGGATGCCCACCTGGCTTGGCCACCAAAGGAAGGTTAAACAGACAGAAGCTATTCTGCAGACAAGCTGACAGACGTCGACCCCAGCATAGACCGTCCAGGATCATCTGTACATAACACAGCTTTGTTGAGATTGCTGATGCTTGGCAGTGCAATTGTGAGGGCAGAGGCCAAGGGGTGGCAGTCGCCAGGATCCAAAACCCTGATGAGGTTTCTCAAGGTGATGTTCATCTGACTTGTGGCATTTAAAATCTGTGGAGCATCTTGCAGGCTGTTTTAATGTCACAATGTGTTGTACATAGGCTAGAGATTTCCATAATAACTGGCTTAGAGATCTTTGCTGGGTTTCCAAAATTGTACATTTTCCTGTTCAAAACCTTTTGGCCAAATGTGGGCAAATTCAAATAGCTGACAGACTTAGCATTAGCAGATTATCAGCTAGGGCATGTATGGCGCATGTCAGATGACAGGCTGCATAACTGTATGTTGTTTGGTAGTGTGCTAGCAAGGCAAACGTTTTAGACGTTCTAGAGGAAGGTCCAGGCCCAAATGGGCCGACCAAGTTACGAGGGACCTGAAGGCGCGTCGGATCCAGGAATGGTACAAGCAATGTCAGGACAGAGCTGCCTGTTAAAAGGCTGACTTGCTAATCTTGCTTTTGAGCGGGAATCATGTACATATTATTATCATCAAAGCGTTGTTATGCCTAAAGGCAGGCATTCGAGGCATCATCGTTAAAATCTAAATGCAGGTGTGCTTCTGTCTAGGCGTCAGCGCAGGAGCTGGATGCTATGGCTCTGGGGCCAACTGGATAAAAGCAGATTGGGTTGTGAAGGTGCACAGCTCGAAGCACAACAGCAGGGGCACCGCGCGGTGCTTTGATCGGCACCATGGGTGCTGGGAGCCCTGGCAGGTGCTGAGCTCCTACCACCGCATGCTGCGCAACTGCGTTGCTTGCCAGGTATCGATCAAAGAAGAGAATGGAGAGTTTGACCCTGTAGCCAGCTGGCCATTTGCGCAGACTCCTGCAGGGGTCTGCCAGCTTGTGGAGGGTGTTTTGGCGGAAAGGCGTAAGGAAAAAGAAGATGCCGAAGCTGGTGGCCAGTAAGGTATTGCCACACCTTCTTGCTCTCTGCATGGTGCGCAGCTTAACCTGTGCACTGCTTGGCCTCTGCGTTGCACTGTCTCTGATGCCTGTCTACTGTGGATGGGCAGCCACCTTCAAGGCTCAAACAGTGTTCACATGGTGCACACCATCCTGCAAGCACGACCCATGGTTTTGCTTGACCATAATTGCTTGACAGAGTCGACCCTAGGCTAGGGTTTAGCACCTACCTTGTGTGCATGTACGCCCATCACTCCCAAATCAGCCTTTTGCAGTGGTCACCCATGATAATTTTTTGATGTATGGCACTCATGTCCTGCAGGCTCCTTTAGCCAAAGCCAGCTAGCCGGCCAGGTGCTTGGCCGCTGCATGCGCAGTATCTGGCACCCCAGCTTGGCTTTCAGGTGCCTGTGACAAGACATGTGAGCAGGGGCCAGTCTGAGAGGAGCTGATGACTTGTAGGATGTAAGGTGCTGTGTGCATCGCCGCATATATAGCTAGCAGTCTGAGAGGAGGCCTCATGAGAGAGTGGCGCACCTGCCAGGTAAACAGATGCGCGGCTGGATGTTGGTGCGAAGGGTGTCTTCGGCCTTTGGTGGGGGTAGGAGGAAGGGCCATGGGAGAACTGTTGCGTGCAAGGACAAACGAGGGGATAGGGATTGAAGATAGGGTATCATACATATATTCGGAATGTGGAAGGGCTAATGCTAGTCTAGTGATAGGCTTACTAATTTCTTGCGCATCTTCTATGTCTCAATACGAATGCTTGGACTTTGAAAACTCGAGTACATAGAAGAAAGAAAGACAAAAAACGCCCCCACAGTGTGTCACATGGCGGCACATTATGTCGTAATGACACCGCAAGCCAGCAGTGTTGGGAAACACAGACAATTCTGGCAGTAGACCCAATGGCATTGTGATGCATTTGAAGTCTCAATACCACAGGCTGTGAGCCTGCCAGCCCACATGATTTGGGAGCAGGTTGCTAGACCAGTTTCTATACCAGGTTGAGTTATATATATCTGCACACACAGTAACATTTGATTGGCACTGCAAAACTCTGCTTTCTGTCAGTGACACATGAATGGCGCCATGTGGGGCACTGGTGGTTTGGCCAAAGGGCTAGTGCCCAGGCCTGGCCTGTGGCAAGTTAACAGTCGAGCTATTGAAGCATATCAAGAGGTGCAGGCATGTTACAAGGAAGGATGCTAGGCAACACACCTAGCTGCTACTGTGCTGCTACAGTGCAGCACAAGTAACAGGATTGAATCGAATTTCGGCCCAGCGAGGGCTAGCTGTCGATGCCTAGCCTAGACATCACAACGCACCCATGGCATGTGCATGCACACGCCAAAATTGCCATCATATGCAGAGAACGTGGGCTGGGCATCCCTTGGGAATCGACCTTTGAAGACGGCTTTTATCTACAGCTTTGCAGGATTTGTTGCAAAGTACCTGCAAACAATTCTCTCGGGAAAAACACACCAATGACAGGCTCAAAATGTTCGTGCCAAACAGGTTGCTCCAGCTGAACCCTAAAACAGTAAATCTTAACAATAAACACTCTGAAACCCCCTAACCATCAGTTTTGTTGCAACCACCTTGCGGTTCCCCCCCTTCCCCTCCCTCCCCTTCACGAGAATGTAATGACTATGAGAATGACCAGCAGCACCATGAGGAAGCACAGAATGGCCAGCTGCCCCCGCAGGCCCGCCTTCTGAAGCACGTGCGCCATCTTGCGCTGCGCAGCCGCCAGGCGCGAGTGCGTGGTGTCGATGTCCTCCTCTAGCTCATCAAGCAGAACAGCCTGCGGGGTGGGGGGTGGGGTGTGGGGATAAGGGTGAGGGCGAGGTTTTAATTGGGGTTGAGGGTGAGGTGCGGGGTGTGGGATGAGGATGAAGGCAAAGGGTGAGGTAGTGTGTGTGTGGTGTTGATGTCCTCCTCTAGCTCATCACGCAGAACAGTCTGGGGGTAGGGGTGAGGTGGGTGTGGGGGGTGATGGTGGCGTTGTGTGTGTGTGGTGTCAACAGACTTCCGCCGATGCATGGTCACCCTACCCCCACCGCCTCCACGGCCTTGCCCATGAGTCCAGCTCCTCGTGATTTTGTGTGCCCATCTGCCCTAAGACACACCATCACCACCCCACCACCACCACCATCACCACCACCAGACCAACAGCAGTGCATAATCCAACCACCGACAACACCACACCCGCCATCCATGCATTGTCATCCCACCCCCACCCCAACCCATCTCCACCCCCAACCCCACCGCCTTGCCTGTGACTCCAGCTCCCCATGTATTTGAATGCCCATCTGCCCTATCCGCTGCACCTGCTGCCCTAAGTGGTCAAGATCCTGGTCCTGCTGCCTGCAAGGGGGAAAGGGGGACGGGGGTTGGGGAGAGGGGAGAGGGGAATGCCTGGAGTAAGGTGGCGACGAGGAGCGGAGCAGCGGTGGGGCACCATGCAGGAGTGGAATGGCCTTAGGCGCCGTTGCTGCTGAATTGGGGTCTACAAACATTCCCAAAACCCTGACCATGGCTCGCAAACTCTCCCCAACCTCCTCAGGCGCCACCTATCATCTCCAACACCACAACCGCCATCCACCACTGCACCCAGCCACCCATCGAATGAGCAGCTGCTGGGAATTATGGGCGCCACCCACTGATACATCCCCACCACCACCACCACCACCACCGCCCACCAACCCCCGATGCCCCACATCCCGCATCAGATTAGGAGCTGCTGGTGCTCCTCGGCGCCAAGTATCCACCACCACCACCCACCATCATCCCCCGCAACCCACCGATTCAGCAGCTGCTGGTGCCCCTCAGTGCCACCTATCATCCCCACCACCACCACCCACCACCACCGCCGCCCCCCACCACCCACCGAATGAGCAGCTGCTGGTGCTCCTCGGTGCCATCTATCATTCGGTCATTGTCCCGCTGCGCTGCCGTGGCGCCCCCCCCACCCCCCCGACCAGGCGACGCCCGAGACACACCCAAAGGGGCTGGGGTGGCGCGCGCTGCAGCCTGCAAGCCCTGGATGATGGTGTCAACCTGCAGGTAGGGTGGGAGGAGGGTGGAGGTAGGAGGGGTGGATGGTGGTGGTGGTGCTTTTGGACCTGGAAAAGCTCCCCAAATGAGTTGCATATGATTTGACCAGTCAACTGTGATGTGGTCTGTTGCGGTGGGCTGCAATGTACCACTTGGTGTTATTGTGTGGCGTGGTGTTGTGCCTCACCTGCTGGCGCGTGGCGTTGACCCACCGCCGCCGGTCACTAAGCTCCGCCCCCGACAGGTTGAAGCGCGTGGGATTGCGCTCAGCCACCTCCACAGCCTTGTCCATCTCCTCAACCTGCAGGGGAGGCGCAGGTGAGGTGGAGGTGGGGAGGGGAAGTGGGGTTTGGGGTGGTACATGGCTTCGGCTACCTCGACCAAGGCTCTATGTGTAACTCTCGTTGGGCCTTCAGAGTGCACTGGGTAGATCCTCAGGTGATGTACCCTGTATGGTGGGGTGAAGTGCAACTGGACACATGGGTTGCAGCAGTGGGGAGGTGTGGAGCTCAGCACATGTGGGTCCAGCTTGCAGCATTTCAAGTGCCTTGATAGGCTGTGACTTACAACCTTTTTGAAGCTGCGTACCTGCCATAGGAGGCTTCTGCTTTCATCCTCTACCTCTGCTTGTAATCGCTTTCGTTGGCTGTCCTTCCTGCCGCTGGTTTGGAAGTTGTTGAATTTGAATTGAAGCTTGTCCAGCTGCACAAAACAGTGAAACCCAAGTCACGATCAAGCAACGTCCTCCTTAAACCGTGTCTCTAAACCTTGTAAACACAGGCAGGGCTGTACAAGAGAAGTGCAAGCTGCAAACTGAGTTGAGTACAGTCACAACCCACGAGATGCGAAGGCTTACCGAGTCTTGGATGTCATCTTTGACGAGGTAGAAGGGATCCTGGCTTCCTGATCCCATGGCGGGCAGAATTTTCCCACTGGTAGGTTGCCCACTCCGCAGTACTCGTTGAGTTTAGTGTGTGTTAGCCAACAGTAGAGCAATCCCTAGCTCAAAGAGAATTCTACTGCCGATTTGCTGCCATGGACATTCCAATAGCGAGTAACGAACCAGTTTGAGCGTGGCTTATTCTTTATTTAGTGCGTCCTAGAGAGCCCCAGCACACCTAACGGCACAGTTGCCCCAGAATGGCATTCCCAGATCTTGGGTGACATGTGCATGCAGCCAATAGGCTGACCAACCGGTACGACGAACCGTAATGGGACAGGTTGCAGTCAAAGCATTGCTATATTTGATACAAGGCCATCTCAGATGGCACCTGTTTGCTTGTCAACCCACCTCGAAATGTAATTGTTTTTTGAAGAAAATAAAAATAAAATACAGACTTTATTCAATTGGGAAGTCCAACGTCAAAAAGGATCAGTTGGCTCCCGGTCCAAGCTTGGTGAGATTGACACCGCTACAAGATGTTCTGTATCTACCCTTGCAGTCAGCTGCAGTTGACGTGCCTTATGAAATGAACACTACCGCAGCATGCAGCAGGTTAGGCCAGTTGGGGCCATGTTGGCAAAAACCTGTGAGCCCATACGCGCCCACCTGCAGGCAGGATCTGATCTTCAAGTGAGTTTCTCAGACTCAAAAGATCACAACATAACATGGACAGAATACAGCCACTCAACATCAAGGTGGCGACTACGATGACAATTTATACAGCATTACACAGGACCACCGATTGATACCTTGTGCGGCCCGGCCCGGAGTGTGGCACTCAACTGCCAGGAACACAACCCTTAGGATGGACCACTAGGGGTGGCCTGCAGCTTTGCTCAAAGCTGCCAGAAGTTTGCAACCTGATATTATATAAGGGTAGCTAGGGTAAAAGAAGGTCATAATTAAGGATGTGAACGATATTATTCCTGCAACTGCAGTGCAAGCCGGGGCTGTGACATCGTGGGCTCATGATGGCATGAAAAAGGCAGCAATTGTTTCAGCTGGCTGGTGTGGAGTGCGCGCCATGCGCGTATATTGGCTGTGATGGTATGGAGCAGGTCAAAAATGTGAGCAGGCATGCTCATCGCTGTCAAACGGTGGGTACCATGCCGTATGCTGTCAATGCAAGCTGCTCAGACTTTAATGTGCTTCACGATACGCATCCACCTCGAGGCTGTGCTGAAAAAGAGGCTGTTGCAAGGGTTTGTGGTGGTGCGCGCTGATTACCCCTTTCGGGTTTCTGTAGCTGGGCATGTCAGTGCACTGCAAAACACGTAAAATAAAACTCTCACTGGCCTTCGTGGTACTGGTCACAAAAGGAATTGCTGGCAAAACGAGCCATGGCCAACGATAGAAACTTCAAGCTGGAAATGGCTGCCATATACTGCCATCACTGTGCACGCACTGATACATGATGCGACCCCGCAACCCAATCTCCCCCCCCCAGCCCTCCATCGGCCCCCTAACCCCCACCATTTATGCGCAGGCTGAGAATGAGCATGGCTTCATCCCCAGAGCGACGAGAAGCCTGTCTTCTTGCTCTGCTTGAGCGTCTCATTCATTTCGTGGCGCGCGGTCTCGTACTCGTTTGACAGCTGCGCATAGTCGGTCTTGTACTTCACCAGGTCCTGGTCGGGGAACGGGGAGGGGCACATACGATATGAGCAACCTTTATGGGGGAGAACACTTGGGTGAAGTTTAGAGTTTTGGATCCTCCTACAGTTTTTACTTTGAATCTTTCATATTAATTCATTTGGGGCGCAAATTGTTCTCTGCATGCCTCCCCGGGTGCATAAACAGGCACGTTGATACACTTCCTCGCGTCACTGCCCATGACGCCACCACCACCCGCCTTTCCCTCATTTCCCCCCAGCACCCACCTGCATGAGCCGCACATTCTCCTCCCTCAGGCTCTCGCACTCCACCTGCACCGGCAGCGGCGCCCCGTTGCTGCTGCTGCGCATGGAGTAGCCAAGCTGACGCTCACGCTCAGCCAGCTCGCCAGCTGTCTCCTGCAGCTGCTGCTCCATAAGAACTTTCTCAAGCCGCATCTTCTCGCTGCACAGAATATTACTATCATAATTACCATGACTTTTCTTATTTTAGATGCATTCCAGCACAAAGCCAGATCGGCAACCAGCAAAGGAAACATAAATACATAAGGTATTATAAACCACCCATTTTTCATCTACTGCTGCCCCTCCACCAGCATGCCATGTGCCATGTTTACATTTGGGGGTGCCACATGCACATCCATCAAACAGCCACTATCGCTACCACGCCCCAGGGCAACGGGTGCCGACCCCACACGTACCGCCTGCTCTCGCTCTCCTGCAGGCTCCTCTCCAGCTTGAGGCAGTTGTTCTGAGCGGCCAGCAGCGCGTCGTGCAGCTCCTGGGTCTCCTCCTCGTGCGCATACTCAGCCGCGTGCAGCTGCTCCTTCAGGTGGGCGGCCTGGGGATGCGGAGGGGTAGTGAGGTGCGGCTCATGCGGTGCAGCATATATGAGTAGGTATTTAGCCATTGCCAGCTGGATGAGAGGCGAAAGTGGTATGCATGGTGCCCGACTATGCACCTGCATATGGCGCCAATTGCCTACCCCACTTCTGGCCTCTTCAAACGTCAGCATTACATTCTATTCACAGCAAAATGTTAATGTTCTAGTTTATTTGACTACTTGCAATTTGGCAGGAAAGCCAGACACAGCAAATAATAATCAAAAGGTATACAGGATTTCTTTCTCTGTAAAATGCACTTGAAATTTCTGTTGCGGTGCCACTTGCCTGTGCCTCCTTTGCCTCCACCGCAAGCTTAATTGCCCTCTCCAGCGTGGTTTCGTCTGTGTTCTGCTTGTACACAGCCAGCTGAGCCTCAGCCTGATGGCGCTCAGCTGCCATCTGCGCAAGCTGGGACCGCAGAGAGGACACCTCGCACTGGAGCTGGCGCATCTCGCCCTGCGGGGTAGAGTCCAGGATCAGGGTTTAACAGGGTTTTAAGTGCGCAGGAAGGAAACCTCGCACTGGAGCTGGCGCATCTCGCCATGCGGGCTAGGTCCAGGGTAAGGGTCTACACAAGACCCAGCACGTGTATCGCGAGAACCGGAATGCATCTGCATGACGCCAGCCCTTGCAGGCCTCGTGGAATGCCTACACTACCTCCGCCAGATGATGGCGAGCTTGCTCCATGACAGTGGCGCGCACGGCCCGTGCAACACAATTCCCCCTCGCCTGCACCTCGCCCCAACTCCCCATCCCCCATCCCCACCTCTGACAGCACCGCCATCTGCGCATCCATGTCTGACAGCTGCTTGCGCAGGCTGGCGTTCTCAACCTGAAGCAGCTCGGAGGAGCGCGGCTGGCCCCCCACGGGGTCAGGCGTGATCTCGCCCCCATCGCCCGCCGCCCCTGCCTCCAACCGCGCAACCTGGTGACGGCAGCAAAAGGGCTGGGTACACGTGGGGTTGCCAGACGACACATATGTACTGATACAATACACTTTATTTCAGAGGATGCAGGTAAGCCCAGAGCCACAAGGGTTGACATGATCCAGCAGGACCTCAGACCGCACAAGACCAACGAATGGCGTACATACAGTATCAAACTGCTTGGCGCTGCATATGCAAGGCTGCCTACAACATTCTGACACCATACATTATACAGAAAATGCCACCCACCTCCTCCTGGTACTGCCCCGCCTGCTCTTCCAGCTGCTCTATGTATGTGGCCAGCTCAGCCTTGTCAGCATGCGCGTCAGCAAGCTGCTGCGATAGCGACTCGGCACGGCGCGCAAGCGCATCCGCGTAGTGCGCGTCGGCAGGGTGGGGTGCGCTGGGCCCGGCCTGGAGGGGGTGGGAGGTTGAGGGGTTAAGAAGTCTGGATGTGCGATGGGGGCTTAAGGGCAGGGCTGTGATTGGGCTGGCTCACAACAAGCAGTTGGCAGTGGGGAGTGCATGGCAAAAACCCTGGGAGTGGGAGGCGGCAGGCATGTGAGCCCCAACCCCACTGCCATGACGAGTGCGCTCCAGTTAAATTGCAGCTCAGTGTCATGTGATATGCAGTGCGAGGGTGGACCAGCATGGCACGCTGCTTATAGGCTAACAAATATGTGAGTGGATAGAAGCAGTGCAGCTAGCCCCCATGCAATAACTTGATGGACCAGCATGGCGAAGTGCAACTATGCTAGCCCGCTGCCAGGGGTGGATGGACCAGCATGAACCCTCCTCATACGCACTAAATGCAGCAGGTGGATGGACCACCAAGGTGCAGCAACCATCCCCGCAAGTGCGTACGTTGGATCCATCCCCCGAGGACGCCTCTAGCTGCGCCCGCAGCTGCTCATTGTCCTTTTTGAGCTGCTGCACCGCCTGCTGCAGTTCCCGATTCTCGTCCGAAATCAGCTGCTTCTCAGACCGAAGCTGCGAGAGCTCCACCTGTGCAATTACAGGCACATCTGTGTGTGTCCCCCAATAGGGTTTTACCCTTCCCTCACAATTTCCCTGAACTATGCGACGGGATAAAATTTGGAGCACGAAAGTGCGGTAAGCGGCACGACTGGTTGGCCACCATCTGCCACACTGGAAACAGTGTCAGTTAAGCCTTGGCTCTAGGACTGGGGTGAGGCATACCCAGACAAGCTAACCTGGCTTCAAAGCTGGAAAGGAAATATTTATAATACTTACTTACTTACCCTTCCCTCACATTCAGCATAAGTGGCAGCAGCTTGCGAAAAACAGGATGGCAAGGCAAGTGGCCAGTGCGGGTGGCTGTTTCCAAGCTGCATCCCAACCGAACACGCGTGATACTGGAAGTGGGCGGGCAGCCATGCTCACCTGTAGCTCTGCTAACAGGGCCTCATGGCTCGTGCTCTCACCACCTTCTGTGTCTGGGTGCATGCGCGGGGTGCTGGTCTGGTCGGGTGTGCCCACCTCTGGACTGCAGGCATCATCCTCCACCACCTCCTCCTGTTGCTGGCCTTCCAAGCTGGCAATGATGCCGTTCACCTGTGCGGTCGGTGCATGCCACGCTCAGCAAGTGGTGGATGGAGCGGAGGTGGGAACTACTCTGGTGGAGCAATAGCTGATGCATGTATCGGTGGCTGTGGCTCGGTGGGTCCGAGACAAGGCTGCAACTATCTGTAATAATGCTACTGCAGAGAGTGACTGACATAGTGCGCTGGATGCGTGGCATTCAGCCAGCCTTGGCCAGTCTGAGCTTACCTTTTGGTGTGTGTCTTTGACCCATCCCCGCTGCTCAGCCAAGGCAGATGGTGACTGGGCTGCAGGGTCTTCCTCTGCAGCTTCCAGCGTCTTGTCTATGGACTCAACCTGCCAATTGAGACAAAAGGATTGTCACAACCTTTGGGTCCCCGCCATACAAAGACGAACGTAGACAACGAATATGACACTAGGCAGTTGGGTACTGGAGGTTCTCAGTGACCAGAGCTGGCCTCTGCTACGAGCAGCACCCCACCCAGCCGTTGACGGTCCCAATGCATTCACACTGTGACCAGCCGTGTTCCACTGGCAAGGCGTTTACCTGTGCCAAGAGGGTTCTCGCTTCCTCAACTATGGTACTTTGCGTGGCGTCATGCTGCTTCCTGTCCTCGCTGCTGGTATGCAATGCACCGCATTTACTGAACAGCTGGTCCAACTGCAAAAAACATCCAGTATTGGGACACACGGTGAGACCAGTGCCATACGGGCGTCAGTGCAGGCAACCATGATGGTCAGCACACGACAAGACAACAGGTTGCTACTGCCTATGCACCAACGTGGTTGGCCTCACCGAAATTTGAATCTCGTCCCTTGTGAAGCTGTCACTCAACGAACCCATGTGGGGACCAAGCGCCAGGAGCTGGCTTCACACTGCAAGCACTGCGGTTGGCTCAGCAGATGCTGAAACCCGCACTAAGGCAGATTTACGACGCGCAATCAGGCATACCAGCCACGGAATAGCTGCTCCTGGTGCAGTCCTAAGCCAGGATACCGTGCACTCTTCTGAGTGGTGACAGAAATAGTGCGGAGAGGTAGCTCTTCCCGATGCCCACGTTGACCCTACAGGCTGGTGGCTGCGCGACAACGCTGAGCAAGATACGGCACAGGAATGGCAGAGTGGGTCGACGGCAAAGTGGTGCATGTCTTCTGCAGATCGACAGTCTTCGCTCGTCAACTTTGCTGCAAAAATAGGGCGCAATAAAGTGGGCAAAAAGTAATTTAAGTAATAATCCGAATAATTATTTAAATTAACAGTTTCACCTCGTTTGCTCTGCACTTAATGCATCTCCCTTGACAGGCAGCGGAGGAGGGCAGCAGCCACTGATTGTCGTGACGGGCCACGATGGCGAGCTGCAAAACCGGCTTTTGTTTACCAATCAGCAATACATTAACCTCTCCCAGTTTGCAGCTATTTGCTGCTGCCACTAGACCCATAGGCGGCTGCTGAAAGGCCCCGCCGCATGTCCACCCGCACTGCCTGACACCACCACACACACACACCCACTCCTGAAGAGCTGAGCCCGCATCAGCCACCGTGCAGCGGTGGTTGCCGTTGGCGTTGACCTCACGGTCTAACTCTCCTGGTGGTGTTACCAGGCACGGAGCCACTTGGGCGCCATGCTATCCAGGATCCCCCGTCTCTCCAAGGTACCACACACCATCCTGGCAAGTGCACACACCTGTGACTGGTTTGATGTGAACAGTGTAGAGCTGAACGATGATGGGTTGCTTTGCTCGCAGACCCTGCGGCTCAATGGGTTGGCACAGCAGTCCAGGAGCAGCAGCATCTTCAAGGAGTTTGTGGACAAGGTCAAGACTGAGGTGGAGAGGTGAGGCACGCATGGCCCACCCACCACATAAGTCAGTCAGTTACATGCTGTGCAGCACTGCAGCCAGACTAGCAGCCAGGCTTGCACAGTCATGCGCCCATTAATCCCGGCATTGTATTTCCATATTGTGGACAAGGTCAAGAGTGAGAGGCATGCACTGCACAGCCACCACCCATTACAAATGCCAAATCCCTTGCTTAGGGCAGTTGTATGTCTCATCCTGCGTCACACAACCCTCCTTTCACACGCATCAGGTGCACTAGATTCTGCACCCGCTGCCTCTGCGGGGCTGGATCAGATGCACTGTACCTGGTTTGAAGTCCGACGTTTGTGCTCTGTGTGTTGTGCAGCAATGCAGAAATCAAGCAGTCGGTGGATGCATTGAAAGAAAAGGCCAACTCGCTAAAAGAAAGGTGAGCCATGCCCAACGTTATCAATGCCACCTTTTCCTTGCATCCCAACTGTGCCTATGGCCATGCTCAGCTGCGCACCCCACCCACCACCACCACCACACCCACCACCACCATCCACGCAGGACCAAGGCCGCCAGTGCAGAGGTGCAGCGCGCCGCCAGCGCCGCCCAGAGCGCCACTGCCAGTGTGACGCAGCAGGCGGCGCAGGCGGGGTCCTTTGTGCAAGAGAAGGTGGCGCGCGCCTCCGTGGGGGTGCAGGAGATGGTGCGCGCACGCCCACACACACGCACGCACATGCGCATGGATATATATTAATGCACAGGCGGACACACAAGGCCATGCATACATGCCAGTGTATGTGCATGATAGGCATTGTATTTGTGGGCGAATTCTGCACCGGTGGTGATGCAGCAGGTGGCGCAGGCGGGGTCCTACATGATCAGTAAATGACACACGCCTCTGATGGTGCATGGCAAAGGGTCCCACTGTCGGTGAATGGACAGGAGGATATGTGCACATATATATCATGCATGCGGTCATGGACATGGGCAGCATGTGCGAGAGGTGGTGCGCGGCTGCCAGACATGGGCATGGGCATGCACGCACATGCAGCCAAAGCATATGTGCATTTAGGCTCTATATGCGCCTGGCGTGGTCATGTGCATATGTGGCCAAGCCCCACCTTCAAACCCTGCACATCTCACATGAAAGAGGTCTGAATCCTGCAATGTGTAAAAACTGTGCAGGTGAAGGAGAGCTTGAAGGGCAGCACAGCCCAAGCGCCACTTGGCGACGCAACCCCTGCGCAGGGACAGGCGGAGGTGGGGGCGGGGGCGGAGGGGGTTGCGGCGAGCAGCAGCGGGGTTCATTCAGGGGAGGAGCAGGGGCAAGGGGCACAGGGGCCAGCCGCAGTCGCAGGCGCAGCAGGGGAAGAGAGTAGCGAACCACAACAAGAGGGGACCAGCTCAGGTGCGTTGCAGTCTCTCATCTCATTCAATTGCTGGGCCGGACACCCGTCCTGTACTTTTTCTTCTATTTCTGATCCAAAATCATGTGAATCTCCCGCCATGCTCGTTGAGCAAAGATGCGGAAACAGCCAGCGCACGCACCGCAGCTCCCATCCTGCCCCACGCCCCAAGTCTTGTGCCGCCCCTGTACACACACCCAACATTCGCCACCCCACAACCCAATAACCTCCCTCCCCTCACCTCACAGGCCCCGAGTCTTCTGCCTCCCCTGGACAGAAACCCCCTCTCTCCGCCCGCGCCAAGCACTTACTGGGCACCGTGTGGCGGGAGGTGGCGGCTGCGGTGCTGCCCGAAAAGCGCGCCGAGTCGGCCACGAGGATGCGGGAGGATGTGGGGGTGGCGCCGCCGTCGGGCGCCGGTGACGGCGGGTCGGCGCTTGCTGTTGTCAAGGTGGTGGAGAGCGCGTGGCAGAAGCAGTGGCGGGAAGCCTCGGAGAAGGTGAGGGGCATTGCGGGGATGCTTTTTGGGATGGGCGGGGCGAGGGGAAGTGGGATTTTGTTGGGTTGGGGGATGATGATGGCCCTGGCGGCTCGCTTGATGTGGTGGATGTAAATGGGGTGCATGCGGGATGTGTTTGGCTCTAGGGTTGTGTGGGGTCTCGCGTTGGTGCATGCATACCTCTGCGGTCATGTGCCACATGCATGCATCCACACAATGCCTACATGCATGTCCCAACTCACACCGCACACTGCACCAGCACCTGCGCTCATGCATGCCCTCAACCTCCCTCCCCCCTCCTTCTCAGCTGGGAACGCACCCCTTCTTCCGGCGACTGCGCGGGCTGGGGAATACTCGCGTGGTGCGCAAGGGGAGGGAGATGGCCGAGGATGTGCGGGATAGGTGGGAGACCATGGACTCGCCGCTGGTGCACAAGATACAGGTGGTTGTGGGATGGAGGATGCAGTGTCAACCATTTGGTATGCGCCGGTGCACGTGGGTGGCGGTGATGATGCAGACTCCCCTTGAACCCCCATCCATCCTTACACAATCAAGTAAATCGACCCAAAAAAATCAACAGGCATGTTCTGCCGAGCGCTCTATCCACAGGCCCCTTGTAACCCCCCCTCCCCCCTACAGGACATGACCGACTCCATGTTCGCTGAAAGCGAGGCCGCGTCCGCCATGCGCGAGGTGCGCGCGCGCGACCCCACCTTTGACATCCTGCGCTTCCTGGCCAGTGTGAAGC
Source organism: Heterotrichella gracilis (assembly GCA_032358255.1). Classification (NCBI taxonomy): domain Eukaryota; class Xanthophyceae; order Tribonematales; family Xanthonemataceae; genus Heterotrichella; species Heterotrichella gracilis. The sequence continues at coordinate 124,477 of JAULBX010027052.1, forward strand.
ATGACGTGCCGCTGGTCATCGCCGCATACCTGCGGGGGCAGGCGGACGTGCTGAAGCAGCACTGCTCGCCCGACATGGTTGAGCGGCTGGTGGCCATCACTGCGGTGCAGCAAGCGGAGGTGGGTGGGTGGGTGTGGTGGGTGGTGGTGGTGGTGGTGGTGGGTAGGGGGTTGGTGATTATTGCAGTGTATCAGGCGGAGGTGCGTGTTAAGGGTGGGTGGTGGTGGTGGTTCTGACTCCATGGTGGTGGTGGCTGGTGGTTGGAGCAACACCTGTGTGTAATGCCTTGGTGCTGCCAGGGTTTCCCCTCTACCCTATTGAACTATAATATCAAATAACCATCCCCCGTCACACACACGCACCATGAGCCCTGAATCCCCCTTACCTTTAGACCCTACGGCTGATGTTGTTACCCTTGTGCAGGGTTTGTTCCCTGACGCCACCATGCTCGACATCTCTGACGTTGAGCTGGTTGACGTCAAGTTCTACGAGGGCGAGCCCCTGATGCTGGTGCAGTTCAACTGCCAGCAGATAGACTGCGCAAGAGACAAGTGAGTGGCAGGGGGCTGGGATGCTAGGAATCGGGGGTGATTCTTGGGGTCATATGGGATATGATCATGTGCCAGATGGCGGTACCAGCCCACCTTTGACCCTGCATGCTCCCGTCGGTCTACCTCTCTTATTACAGTCGTATGGGATGTGGTAAGAGACGGCAACAACCAACTGCATGGTCTGCATGGCTCGTCGCCTTACCTCTACTGCCGCTAAACCACCACCCACCCCCACCCATGCGTTGTCCTTTACCCCCTTCACGCATCACCAACCCCCCACCACCACCGCAGATTCGGCAATGTGGTGGAGGGGGGTCCCGATGAGGTGCGGCGGGTGTACTACGCATGGGCGCTTCAGCAGGACAGGGCCAGTGGGGCGGTGGGTGCGGATGGCAAGCTGATCGCCCCCCGCTGGCAAATCAGGGAGATGGTGGTCAGGGGGATGCACAACCTGCTGTGAGGAGGGGAGGAAAAAACCTTGGTTGGGGTATTGCATTCCCTGGGTTGGGAGAGCAGGGCAGATGGGAAACCCTAGGGGGAAACCTTTGGTTGATGTTACAGTAGTACTCAGCCCGGGACTGGGGTAGTACTGAAAGAAATCCAGGTGCTGGGGTGGGTGCGATGGCCCTGTGACCTACCTGGTGTGGTGTCTTGAGTCTGAGAGATGGGGGGAGAGGGCATTGCGCTTGGTGGGTGGGTCCAAGGGAAGGGGCCTTGCGCGTGTGTGGGGACAACATAAGGGCGTGGGTGGACGAGGATGGTGGGTTCTGGCAGCCGTCTGATTGACTGTGCTGGCCCAGAAACGCACCCTAACATTCATTTTTGCTTGCCGATCATTTGGGCTGACGCTACAAAGACTTGGCCATGCTTCTTGTGAATGACTATATGAGTTGTTTCAGTATTACAGCACTGCGCTATCACCATCATGGGGCTATCACGCGTGTCATTGACAAGGCTTGCCAATGGCTCTCAGAGCCAAGCCTTGGGTTCAACCCAGTGGGCGTCTAGAGCTGAGCCGGGGGTGGCACTGGCAGTGCCAACTGGGCACATTAAGGGATTTGCAGGTGGTGCCCTGGATGTCTGCATTGCACAGTCCCTGCTTCCAGGCTGGCGTTTAAACGGAATGCGCGGCTGCTATGGTTTCACAGCGTATTACTAATATACACGTAACAGCAATACCATGCACCACTCCAGTACTGACGTGACGCCGGGTGTTCAACACCAATCATTGTGCAGATCTGTCGACTTTTGCAAGCAGGCAAGGGGAGTTTCTAATAGAAAGGAAATGAAATCAAAGAGAGGGGACGCACAAAGGCGTTAGTGGGCCACTGGCTGGCTCAATGCCAGCACGCAGGGCAATGCCATGCAAAATGGTTCATCAACTAGCTGAGCTGGGACGATGACCATGGCATTGCCAAGCCTTGACAAAGCACACCATGGATCACCCTACCTAGTATTCAGTATGTTGCAAAAGACTCACTTAAAATATGTATTGGTGCTATTTATGATAGACGATGATGTATTTATGATACAGAGGTACATACACACGGTCTACACATGACGCGGCTCAACGGCCCCAGGCATGCACGCATTGAACTAGAGGCACGCACCATCGATAACCTTTTAACGCACGCTCAGCCTGAAACTAGTAAAATGCGCTGCAAAAGCGACAGCAACGGAACAAAGTACAGCTGCACTGCTGGAACAAAGTACAGCCGCACAGGCCCAGTGTGCCTGCAACATGTTGCAACACCTTGAAAAATCCTTTAAATGATAAAATTACACTCTGATGGCACAAACCCAGGCTCGCCCAAAAGGGGCCAATACACAATGAACAATAGGACAACATGGACTGGTGGTTTCAAAAATCAAACTGCTTGTTATCGGCCTGCGGGGGGCCCCCACAAAGCGCCGCGGCCGCCGGTTTTGTGGCCCCCGCCGCCGCCGCTCCCTCCGCCTCTGCCATTTCCGCCTCGGGGTCAATTTCCAGGGGGTCTATGGCCAGACGCCGCCGCTTGTGCCTGTAAACGAGGCGGGGAACAATATGAAGATTGGTATACCGTATACAGTGTTTTGGTGATGGAATTGACCACCCAAATGCACACGCAGCCTGTAGCAAAACAAAGGAATTTTGTATAATATAAAAGATATACCGTGGGAATGACCCCATATAATGGGGTTTTGCTGGTTAAGATGACCTCAGCTGCACGTGCAACACAACTATGCATCGCACGCTGTGCAGGGTTCGTCAAAACCACACAAGTTGTGGCACAAGCCGGCAATGGGAATCTTTTCTTGTACATAATTTCGTCGACCACATAGAGTGCCCCACACCGGACTCCTGTCCCCAGCTCCATCTGACAAGGCAAACCCTAAACCCTAAACAGTGGGGAACCTCTGCAGTGGACCTCGGTTGTCCACCCCCACCCACCTGATCACAAACAGCAACTGCTCAAGCAGCGGCGGGGCCAGGGCGCCTGTAGCAGGCAGCTTGATGACTCGGAGCAGGCCACAGCAACTGGGGACAAGGGGGAAAATGCCAGTTGAGAGGGGATAGGACGGCGCAAGGTGTGTGCACGAATGGCGGCGGGCATTTGTGCATTGTTGGGAGTAGACAGTTTCATTGTATTCTGAGGCAGGTTTATGGGGAAAATGCCACATGAGAGGTTGTGAGCCGTGCTCTAGCCACAGCCAAACTTCAGCTGCGGCCTGTAGGGTTTCACTAGAGTTCTGCCACATTGTTCCCACCTAATGGCCCGCTTTACAGAGGGTTCTACTAGGGATTCGCTACGTTTTTTAAACCTACCTTGCCGGGTCAGCAATGATGCGCACCACATCTGCGTCATCCGCCACCGCCTCCAACACCAGCGCCACGTCAGCAAGGTGGTGCAGGCGAGCGGTGAAGGAGGGGGGGAACAGGCCTGCAAGGGTGGAAAACACCGCTGAGGAATTCCGCCGGAAACGATAAGAGCAAAGGAGGTATACATGTTGTACACAGCAGGCGAGAGCACAAAGGAGCTGAGCGCCCCAGTGCACATATGACAGGATTTCTACACAGGAATTGTAGAAACAAACACAGTGGGTTCAACGGCCTGTTGCAGGTGCCGTGGCAGGAAACCCATCGCCTATTGATGCCAGGGCGTGTGCAGGGTTTCCAGCCGCGGTATAAGGGTTTGTTTAGGGTTTTCACCTGTTGGCACGGTGACCACTGCTGCGCATCGCCTGTCTCGTACCACCCCCTTGAGCCGCAGCAGCAGGCGAAACAGCTCGCTGCAGGGCAGCACAGAACACCCATTTTAGTCACAGCTCAGCTATCAGCTGATAAGGTTACAGTTTAGAGTTCTGTCGCAGTGTCGCAGTCAAAACACAAAACCCTACACTAGGATGACCCCACTACGGTCACGGCAACGTGGCCCTGTCACACATACCCTACATTAGGGTGACCCCACCCCTTAGCACATGAGCACACACCACATACAGCATCTCCACAGCCCACCCACCCACCCACCACTACCACCACCCACCGTTGCGTGCTCTCCTCGTCCAGATATTCGCTCAGACCCCAGCCGGGCGACCCCAGGGATGCCACTGCCACCCGCCCCACCCACTGGGGACCCAGCGCGGGGGCGCCCTGCTGGGGAGTTAGGGTTTGCACAAAACCCTCGATGGCAGAGCCCAGGCGGGCAAGGCAGGAGGCGCAGTTGAACTCCCTGCAGAGCTGTGGGGGAGAAATGGGAAATAAATACAATATAAATATAACACATATAATATAACTTTTATTACTGCAAGTCCCCCCTGGTCTCCCCCCCAAAAAACCGACAATAGCATAAACCCTTATGGCTGATCTGTACTCTGGGAGTCTGGGACCAAACAATTGATGCTTGTAGAAGACACAAGGGTACGTATTAGGTGGTCTCTGCAACACATGATGGTGGTGGTGGGTGGGTTGTGGGCGTGCCGTCAGAACCACAGCCAAAGTGGTACTCAGCATTTCTGAATCTCAGTGGCGTATTCACATACTCACAGGATCTCATCACCCGGCAGCCACACCACCAACTCCCAAAACAATCCTCACCACATCTCTAAGAAACCGTAGTAGCTGAGGCGCAGGGGAATTCATACCGCACACTTTACTGTAAACTTCATCATTACACATTCAGTGCATGCCATTCTAAACCGCCATTGCTTGCCAATCACACACCATTTTATCAACAGTTACAGGCCACTGCGTGCCACTTACGCGCCATTTCAGCCCCAACAAAACAAGCCATTACCGCCCATTACTAGACATTGTGCGCACCAGTCTGGCCTGATCTAATGCTGGCGCCCCCATGGTGCGTGAGATGTCATACTGGTGACACCACTGGCGCCCCGACCCCGTGCCAGCTGCACTCACATTCTGGCGGGGCTTGCTGCTGGTGTGGGGGGTGTCTGAGGTGGCGGAGGTGGAGGCTGGTGGCCTGTGGGGGGTGGGCGTGGGGGTGAAGGGTGGGACTGGGGAGGGGAAGGGCGGGTGCAGGGTACGGGGCTTTGCAGCACACAGCAAGATGCAGCAGCGCTGGGGGAGAGGAAGCAATTGACATCATACAATTTCCCCCTCGTCTGGCTGAGATCATAACAATTATTCACCATGGATCGATGCACTACCCAGTTGCTGCGCCCCCTACCGTTTTGACGCCTTATCACTCCCCTCTGCCTCCCCTGCCTGCTGCTTAGACTTTATGTACCGCCGGTACTGCCAGGCAATCCGCAGGTGCACATCCTCCTCCCCAGTTTCCTTCTTAGTGTCGTCCTCCTGGGGGGTCTCAGACCGGGATTTGAGGATTTGGGGGAGCACGTTTGCGGGACCTCCGGGGGGCAGGTGTGGCAGGGCCCAATACACAGACTGCGGGAGGGAGTGGGCAGGGGGTCAGAATAAGAAATGTCGATATGAATTTACCTGCAGCGCAGTATCCCCTCTGAAGCAGTGCCACCATTCCAAACCCTAGCCTAGGGTTTCCCCACCTGCCCATAGCTTGCCCCTTCTGCCACAAAATACTTGAGCAGAGTGGAGTGGTTGGGCGAGGCGCCATCCTCGCACACCACCATCAAAGCACCCAGAGGCAGCCCCCCACCAAGCAATTTGTCGAGGTCAGCAAGGCCGGTGGAGATGAGGGTTTGGCCATGGAGGCCAGCCCGGGTGCCGGGGTCTGCGGGAAGGGTTTATAGTTAGGGTTTGGGTTAGAATTTAACGTCTGGTAGTTATAATGATAATAACAGCCGTGGAGGCCTGGCTGTGGAGCCCTGCTTCTGGTGCAGGGATTTGTGGCAAGGTTTAGACTTAGGATTTGGGTTAGGGTTTAGGGTCTGGCTGTGGAGGCCCGCTCATGTGCCGGGGTCTGCGTGAAGGGTTTAGGGTTTAGGATCAGGCAGGGGAGGCCCGCACTGGTGCCAAAGGCTGCACAACAAGGGATGTGGGATGCGAGAGATGGCGGTGGTGGAGACGTAACCTACAACTGCAGGCATCAAAACCCAACGGCAGGCTAAGCAAAATGGGACAGACAAGGCGTATGCTAGGCTGCACCACTCCTCCCCTACGTACCTATGTTTGCGCTGCCCCCTCCCTTGCGCACAAAGCTGCTAGGCATCCTGGACGGGTGCTGTGGGGGCCGGGCTAGGCGGTGGGGGCGGGGCTGGCGGTGGCCAAAGGCCGCCCTTCTTGGGGAGGTGTTGTGCAATCTCCCGTATCCGAGCACATCTTTTACGTCGATCCTATATATCTCTATTGGTTGTTAGACTGATGTTGTCTTGGCTCTGTTGCTCTGAGCCCTATGCATGCATATGCATAGTACCAGGGTGAGCGGGGGATGCAACGCGAAGCTCAGCGAACGGCATCAAGGCTAACAAGAGCAACACCAGCCGCATCAACCAGCGGTGCTACTGCGTTCCAAGATGGGAGCCGCGCGGCATCAGACAACTCAACATGCATCAACTGCGAGGATGCTGTGCGTGGACAGCGCTGGACTGAAGCGTGGGTTGGCGTTTGACTGTGGTAGAGACCTAACGGGTTCGGCGTAACAGTTGCCTTTGTGGTTTACGTCTTTGCTCAGTTTGGGTTCTGCTCTTGTGGCGGCTGCCCGGCAGTTTCTTTTCCTAGGGTTTTGCTGTCGACCCTTAGGGTCAAAAGTGTGGGGATTATGCTACTGAGGTTGGGAAGTGGGTTTGCTGGCCCTGGCGGCAATGCATGCTGCCTGTATGTTACCCAGAGTCCCCTTGGGGTGCAGTTTGCCTGTAGCCGTGTAGGCTGGAAATCTATTGACACCATGCAGATGCATTCCCATGACGCAATCAATGGTTTGTATGGCTATCTGCAATGAAAGCACACGGGTGGAACCACACAGGCATGGACGGTTAAAACCCCGCTTTTAGGGTTTATGGATCAGGGTTCAGCGTGCCCCCCCGGTGGTACTCAGGCACAGGGGGCATCTCACATGCCACCCACCGCCCGCTCCCATCCAGCACATTTTCCACCCCCCACGCCGGCTCCTCCCCCTGCCCACACCCTATCACATCCACCCTGCCCCGCATGGGGTGCCACAGGGCTATGAAACACGCTGCCAGCGACTCCCCCGTTTGACGGATCGATCCCTTCTCCAGGGCGATGTTTACTACCCCTTGCCAATGGGAGTCTGCTGGGGTGGTGACGGTGTAGCGGAATTTCAGGCGGGGCTCATTTTTGAAGGTGGTTCGAAGGGTGGAAAATGCGCGGATTTGTTCCCGGAGGGATTGAATTTGTTGATCGGTCAGCTCCCAGTGTGTCCAATCAATGTGTGGGGGCGCATCTACATCGGAATCGGCCTCGAATTTTGCAATCACGAGGGTGACGAGGTACTGCCCCCGCGAGGGATTGCAGTCCCTGGGTTTCAGGGGGTGGATGGATGGCCGGCGGCGTAGGAGGGAAGAGACACTGCACCGAGGGGAAAGAGGGAGAGGGGAATCCATCAGGCCTTGCAATGGGAACTGCATGGGTAGGCATCTGCCCCCAGCCGAGCAGGCTACTGCCGGGACTTGCTAGGGGTGTGCAGGGATTTGGGAGCCATTCATCCTACCCATATGTATCTTAAAGCATTCATCCTACCCGCCATGAACCTATTTTGCCATGTGTGTGCCAGGCCAGTACTGTCCTCACAGCCAAAGCGGCTATACAACAACGAAACCCTAAACCCTAGACCCTAGCCACCACACTCGCTGCTCAAGTACAACCACAGACACATGCCTGTTCCCAGTGCTGCCCTTCCATTGTGCTGTAACAGTCAATCACATGCATTGCCCCGTGCACCCATGGATGGTGCAGTCACAGGGCACATTCACAGTCATGCGCACACCCTGTTGGCACACGCGCATGCTGCAATCACAGGTGCGTGGCAGATGCAGTCACATGCGTCACCTAGTGGCCAGCATTGACTGTGCCATATCAGGCCTTCACCCCCTGCAAATCCTTAACCCTAAACCCTTTTTCGACACGGCGACAAAGTTCCCCTGACCCTCATTAACAGTTCCTGGACAGAGGCTGCAGGGTTCTGCAACATATAGAAAGGTTTACCGGCACACCTTGACGTCAATTGTGCCTCCTCCATACAGAATAACAGAACAACAGGATAATGATGAGAGCCCCTCCTCCATACCTGGTACAGTCGTCCTCTCCCTCCCCTTCCAGCCCGTCCCCCTCTTCCCCTGCACCACCCTCCCTCGCCCCCCTTGTCGGGGACAGATTTTCAGCCTGGTATTTTGCGACGTCCATCCCCGCTGCCAGCTTCATCCCCAGGGATTGGAGCGACAGCGCCACCACCACCAGCAGTGCCAGGGGCATCAAGGGGTGCTCCTGCACAAGCAAAACCCTAGTTCGTTCCCTTGTAGGGTTTTGCCTGAATGTGCCATGTGGCCTGCTACCTGGTCTTGAATACTTGATAACACCCACGTGTTTCACAGCGCCATCAAACAGTTCACAGTGGCACTGGTGGAAAACCCTAAACCGTAAACCTTAAATCCTTAAACCCATATTCCCCTAGGCTTGAAATCGCCGTCGTTACATCCCATTGGATCATGCAGGTTGACAAATTGTCAATCACCCCCGTTCCATCAACTTAATTGCTAAGTCACTAGTACAGCCAAGGCATTTGAAAGCAGAACCACCATCCAAGCTGATCCCCTCACCTCATGATAAATCGATTCCAGACTCCAGTACCTGCAGGCCCCCAGCACCACCTTCCCCCCCGCCACCACCCGCCCCCACTGCTCTTCCCCCCACCCCCCACCACCTTCGTCCGCCGACAAGTGGGGACCAGGGGAGAGGATCTCAGTCATGCCCTTCCCACCCAGGCACCCCGCCACCCAGGGGGGGAGGGAGGTGAGCAGGGATGAGGAGGGGAGGGAAGGGTCGTGGGTGAGGATTGAAAACCTGGAAAACGGGGGAGGGAAAAGATGAGCAAAGATAATCTTGGTAATTGTGCATGCTCCCGACATAATTCTGCAGCTTTATGAGTGATTTGGAGCGCACATTGCAGGGTCACATGTTGCTGACAATAGGTGCAGTTGAGCATTGCAGTCGGACCATGCCACCCATAATCAACATCAACACCCAAAATCAACATCGACACCAAAAACAGAGCAGCTGGTCAATCACGCAGCCATGCACACGAGGGTTTAAGGGTTGTTCACTGACCCTACGTAGAATTTTCAAGGTTCTCTGCCCTCACCTGTGGAAAAGGTTCACTTGCCGCCCGCCCCCCCAGTAGCCCTGCTGACGCGGCTCAAACGCCACCACCATCACCGCATCCCCCTTCCACCACCCCACCACCCACCCCCACCACCCCCCGCCGCACACGGGCACCGCCCCCGCACCCCTCTCCACCGCCACAGCGGCATAGAAAGAGCAGAATTCGGGTTCTGTAGCCGCATCCATCCACAGGAATCGGAGGTGGTTGTGCGTGTATGCATGCGCCAGGGTCTGGGTGTCGGGATCGAAGACCGGGGAGTGCAGGGTTTGGATGAGGGTGGCTAGGGTTTTGCGGGCGCGCAGGAGCGCGGGGCTGCGCCGCGCGACCTGCGGGGCATCGAGGGTTTGTACTAGGGTTTTCGGAGGAGATGTGTATACCCTATGTGTGGTTTTGATTGGTCCTGGCATCCGTGCACAGGCTGCGCCACCCAGCTTTACCTTAGCAAGCCAGCTTGTTGTACCAGATAAGAAGTTTGAATTTAAACACATGCAATATCCAAGGTCTTTCTAAGAATGAAGTTAGCATGTAACATGCATACGCTCCATCCACTTCACCCATCCACATCATCCACATCAACCACATCAATGCCACCACACCACACCCCCCACCCCCACACACGCACCACCACCACGCACAGCCGCGCCGCCGCCCCCCTGGAGCCCCGCCCCCCTCCCCACACACCGCACCCAACCTCCCATGCTGACATGGCACTCAGCCGAGGAGCCAGCTGGCGGCCATGCCTAGCCACCAGCCGATCCACATCAGCGTGGGAGGGTACAGGTTCGACCCTAGGGGCTGCTCCGGGTCCCTTGAAGACCAACATGGCAGGGAGGCGCGTTATTTTGTACTGGTCGCGCCAGAAGGCTTCCGTCCCTGGGAGGACTCGGACCAGCCTGGGAGCATTGAAATGGGGATTAGTTTTGATGGAATGGAAAAGGATTCAATTCATATTGGTGCTTGGGTTTGTAAAGTCTACAAGCACCTCCCTGGTCACCACCCTAGCCGAACCCTAGCCTAAACGCTCAGCCAAACCATGGTGACATTGTGCCTGGGCAGCCTTCCAAACCCCTACCCAAACCCTAACTTAGCCCTTACTCGAACCATACCCAACCCATGCTGACGCTGTGCTCATATGTCTCAGCGGCTTGGCGCACTATCCAAACCCTTTTCCAACCCTAATACAAACCCTACGCAACCCCTGCCCACACCCTACCCACCTGATGGTGACGCTGTTCTCGTGTGCCTGCGCGGCTTGCCGCACTGCCATTGGCTCCGGTTTTGTTGCAGGGGGGAGAAAATAAAGGATGCCCACGTGGTGGGAAGGGATCCTGGCCAGGAAAATTTCCAGCGTGTGGGGGTCCACCAGGGGCAAAATTGGCAGGCGCAGCAGGCGGTCCGTGGCAAATGAGTGCAACCTTGCCTGGGTCAGGGGGCCATGGTACCTGCAGATGTGGGGCACAACTGTGGTGGTGGGTGGTGGAGGCACTTTCTTAATGGATGTTTTTCCTTTTTTTTGGAATGCATTCCAGATGTAACACACGCTTATAGTAAGCATAGTTGCAGTACCAGGGAATTCGTGGAATCATTGCTTGGGATAACACTGGCTTTACAATCTAGTGTGCGGGCAAGGGGTGCACTAGTCCCACCGCCAGCGTGCGGCTAGTGCAAAACCAGGGGGGACTTTAAAACCCCTGTTAGCCTCAAATCCTTAACTACGTACCTAACCCCCACAGCCAGTCGACCTGCATCCTGAGGATAGCCCATGACCACCGGCAGGTGCATTAGCTTAGATAATTCCCTTCATTTCCTCAAATCCCCATTGGCACGTACCTAATCCCGCAGCCAGTTGACCTGCATCCCTTCGGATAGCCCATGACCACCGGCAGGTGTGAGAACTGCCCAAACTGGGTTACACTGGCCAGCATGCCGCTGATTTGGGCCACAAGCATGCGCTGGGATCCCCAATTCACCCTCCCCATTTTCACGCCCCCCTTGAGTGAGCCTGCCAGCGCTTCCCAGATGGGCGAGAATGCGCGGCAGGCAGGGGAGGAGGGATGGTAGATCTGATGACGAGGGGGGAAATTACCGTACTTGTGGGAACTACTGCGAGGGGCTTTCCAGACGGAAAGCTCACGTAATGGGTGGCGGCAGTGGTACTGATCTAACGGCAAACCACAATCACACTCACAACCCCTACAATCACAATGAAGGCTACACCATACCGGACCATAGATAACAAGTCTAAAAGTGTAAGCGGCACTCCTGCCTGTTCTCTGTTCAAGTCCCACCATGGAAAGCCGTGCAAAGTTGTATTGACCATGCATGGCAATTTAGGGTTTGACTAGGGTTTGTAAGCCCCACCAGCACCAGCGTAGCCCCCGCCCTCCCGCCAAACACCGTTTCGTGGAAGTTGAAAAAGGTGAGGGGGATGGTATCCGAAGGGATGTCCTCCTGATGCCCATGCCCCCCCTGGCGGCCCCACCCCTGGCCAAAATCGTGGTGCTGCTGCCTCCCCTGCCCTTGGTGCTGGTTGTGGTATCCCCCTTGGCCGTGCCTGCGTACATGTGTCAAGGGGGTATAAGGGCGAGTGGCTCGCTTTCCTGATGGTCCAAGAAAGCGAGTGGTGCAAGCTGCAGTTTGGAATGGTGTTGGCAAGGCTGCCTTGCTTGCCCTCCCAATGATCCTCAACTCTTAACTCTCGGAGCAGAGCAATCCAGGTCCCAAAAATGGCCAGGTGGCGCAGACTGTTCAACGGTTACAGCAATTCAGGCTGCACTAATCATCACAGCTGGTCACCGACCCGAGAAAGGCGTGCTGTATGCCAAGTTACACCGCACAAATGCCCTTGCAAGGACTTCAATCACTTGCATGTTTTATTCTATTCAGTAACGTACCCCCCCAGGTCATGCTGCCGCCGCTTCTCTGGGTTGCTCAAGGTGTCGTACGCATCCTGGGAGTGCAGGGGGGCGGGGTTAGCAAAACCCTTGTATAGGCTTTATGCGTACTGGGTGTCACAAGGAGGGTCGCAGGCAAAGCAGGTCGGCAAACCTTTCTTTAGGGTTGAATAGACTTACAAGGGCTGTAAATCCTGCAGATGCTGATGAAAAGCAGGGTTAGTGCAACGATAGTGACACCCTAGAGTAACGACCATTTTCAAGGATTATCATCCTAGGGTTTCCGTCACCCACCTGCACCTCCAGGAACCTGGCCTTGGCTGACTTGCTAGGGTTCTGCAAGGAAGGATGGGTAGGGCTTATTTTTGAAGCTGAACGACGTATTGTTTCTTGGTAAGCACGTTCGCACTCATGAGGCAGTGTCAACGCTACACAACAAGCAACACTCACATCCCACTGCATACTTCAGAAATGTTTGAAAAATCCCTGTGCTACCGGTAGGTGCGATGGCAGCATGCCCTTGCCGCAAAAGCGCAAGATTTGCGGTATGGTGGAGCGTGAAACGCATGCATATGTGCTGTCCTTGCCAATGCATGCCTGCAACACCTAAACCCCCCCTGCAAACCCCATGCAGCCTCACTATTTTCGAACCCCTCACCTTATCTGGGTGGTATTTCCTGGCCAGCTGGTGGTACGCTTTTTTTATCTGCCCCTCTGTAGCGCTCTTAGGGACCCCGAGGGTGTGGTACGGGTTTTTGGCACCAGCCACACACCCCACCAGCGCAGCCACCAGCACCACCGCCGCCAATACACAAAGACATGGCGGCGGTGGGCGGGAAACTCTGCCTCCAGGTGTCCTCATTGGGGAGGGCTGGTCAATGCCATTGGGCGATGCATGCCATGCATTGCAATACGATGTGAGCCTGGCACAACCACGTTTCAAGTCAAGAACCCTGAACTATACCCTGAGGACTGTCGCAAGGTGGCGATGTATCCAAATGTTTGCCTTTGGAGCTCAACTAGGTGTCCTCAGATGTGCATGTCAGCGATGCTATATTTGAGTGCCGAAAGTGTATTCAAGCGATGTCGGCAAAGAAGATATCGCCCTAAGACAAAAGCTGGTTGCTGATTGGTTTGTCAGTTTACCTTTGTTGCGATCTATATGTGCTGTGATAGCAGCTATAAAAAGCTCGTTATTGGTTATGTCTGTGAAATAGCAGGGGCAGTGGAGTCGAGTGATATAACACTGAGGACAACCAGTACTATTGGCAGTAAACCCGCTGCACACCGACGTTTGCAGCGTGTGGCCATATCTTAGTTTCCCGCGCCTCAGGTCTGCACTGCTAGTACAACATGGTGGCATGCATGCATGCATTTGCACATTAGGCAGCCTGCCTGGATTGAAACTTGATCGAACGCATTGACATCTGTGTCGCTTCCTTTACATTCATCATCTTTGTCCGGAAAGTGTTCTGCGTGCGTAGACTGCACATCTTCGAAGTGGCTGATGCATGCATGCATATGGACATGTACAACTCCAATTCAGCTAGCATACGCCACCAGTCACACACCACACATAAATCCAGGGCCATTTTTAGTTGCCGTGTATCGCTGGAGTGCCCTTGTATAGTGGTGGCCAGCGGTTCAGCAGTGCACGCCACCCCACCACCAACTACACCAGCACCTCATCACCATCCTCTTACTCTGCCCCACCGCTGGCCTACAAACTCACATCACCAACACACACCACCAGCCTACCAGCCCACTACCTCCCTGCCACCACCCCAACACCCAACCCAGCGACAGCTGTACGCACCGCCCCACCACCACCATCCCACCCCATACCATGGCAGACCCGGGCGGCAGCGCACTGGATGCCGCAGCCGCCGCCATGCGCGAGGTGGAGCAGATGGAGGGCGAGGGGGAGGACGGGGAAATGTGCGTGCGCCACCCAACCCCCACCCCACCCCAAATGCATGTCCACCACACACCATCGCACATGCACACACACACACACACACATATCACAACGATGGAGGGCTGAGGTAGAAGGGTGTGTGTGTGTGTATGCGTGTGCACACCATGCGCTTCCACCACCTCTCTGCCTCCTGTCCCCTTCCCCGCCAGCCCTACAATGTTGCTTTTACCCCTACTCTTACCTCCGAGTTGTCTCCCCCGTGATCCAGGGGTGAGGAGGAGCGAGAGCTTGAGGCCCAGGCGTATGGCAGGGAGTATCAAGACGATCACTCGTGGGAGGACCTGGAGGAGGATGAGTATGGCAGGCTGCGGCCGCTGGTGAGGCCAAGGAAACCCTAGAAACCATAAAACCCATTAAAAATCAAGGAATACCCTTGAAACCCTAATACCCTGATACCCGAGTGCCGTGGCGTGGAACTAGGCCTTGCTTGATTCTTGTGTGATGAACTGGCTGCAAGATGGCCCCCGATTAAAATCCAAGCCACTTGCACACAGTCAAAACACCCCCAAACCGCCACATCACACACAGTATCCCGCCTTCCCCCTCCCCAGGATGGCCGCGAGGAGCAGCGGGGCAGTCGCCGCCGCCTGCTGTCCTCCGCGTCCGCCACGCGTTACCTAAACGCAAATCCCTAAACCCCATACCGCATGATGGGCGCGAGGAGCATGCTTTCCTCCGCATCCGCCAGACCCCACCCTTAACCCTAAACCCCTCCCCCCAGGATCGCCGCGAGGAGCAGCGCGCCCGCCGCCGCCGCCTGCTGTCCTCCGCATCCGCCGCGCGCATCCGCCGAGGCATGATCCGCTACCTGGTCCTGGTGGTGGACCTGTCGCGGGCTGCCTCCATGACAGACATGCGGCCATCGAGGCTGGTGGTGATGGCAGGTGGGTGTCGTGTGGGGGTAAGAGGGGGCCGTTGTTGTATTGTCATGTGGGGCAACGAGGGATTTCAGCGGGGCGGTGGCATCGGGGGGTCGCATGGCATGTGGAAAGTCGGAGGTGTATTTGGCAAAATGTGGGGCATTAGATTGTTTTGTGATTTAAACAAATTTGCATACGCTGCTCATGTTGTATTTTGTTGTCCCAGGGATTTGCCAGGCCTTCATCCGCCAGTTCTTCGATGAAAACCCCCTGAGCCAGCTGGGCATACTCGTGCTGAGGAACGGGGTGGCGGAGAGGCTCACGGAGCTGTCGGGAAGCCCGGTGAGACCATAAACCCTAAACCCCGCATACATAACCCTAGAACCCTGCGGTGGCAGAGCGGCTCACGGAGCTGTCGGGCAGCCCGGTGAGCACAAACCTCTCCATGGGATAAATATGCCAGTTAAATGCGCTATATTTTGTCACGCTAAATCAACTTCGTTTTGGTGCTGCACACTTCAGACCCAAGCACTGCCGCGCCACCTCATGCCCACTTCTATGAACCACCAGAATCCCTCATGCAGGAGGCGCACATCGCCAAATTGAAGGGGGCCTTATCCGCGGGGGGGGACGCCTCCCTCCAAAATGCCCTGGAAATGTCGCTGTCCTCCCTCAAATCCATACCCCCCTACGGCCACCGCGAAATCCTGGTATTATTCGCCTCCCTGTCCACCTGCGACCCCGGCAATGTTTTGGACACCATCAAGCAATGCAAACAAAATGCGGTCAGGGTGTCGATTATTGGCCTGGCTGCGGAGGTGCACATATGCAGGCATGCCACGCAGGTAAGGGGGGAAAGAGGGGCGGGGTTCCAGATTATACGGTAGGGTTGTGGTAATGTGTTTTGTCATTGCCTTTGGCGTTCTGGCAGTCCAGCCACATGTGCTTTGATCATAAAATGCCATACGGCAAGTTTATTCCCCTTTAATTACGGCCATTTTTGGGTCGACCCAAAGTACACGATAACATCCTGGACAAAGCACCTAACGATGTCCTATCAAGCCAGGAAAAGGCTTAAGGTATAACTTAGTGTTTGTGTGTTGCAGAATCTACGTTGGTGCCTTCTTTGGTGTCTCCGAGGCCATGTGACCTGTTTTGCCCATCGACACCCATGCCATCACTTGGAAAGTTCCCTTGCCATTTGCACCATCACTGCCGCCTAGCATTTGAAGAGATGTCCGGGGGAAGCCCTGCTTAGACAGATGCCCCAGGGGAAGTTTTGGGGAAACACGACCTAGGTGTTCTAGGGTTTTGTGTCATGAATCATGATCATGGCCCCTTGCCCGTCACAGGAAACAGGGGGCACATATGGCGTGGCCCTCAATGAGACGCATTTGGAGGAGCTGCTGGGGGCACATGCGCCACCCCCACCAGCGCTGGCGGCAAATGCCGCGGCAAGCCTGGTGGGTGGCCTCCTCCCCTGTGCATTGCCATGCGTCAACCCCCCTGCCACACGCCCTGGCAAACCCTTGTACAAACATGCACCTGTCCGACGCCCTACCAAGGGTGTTGGCTGACCTATGCTGGGTCATTGGTGGCGTAATTCTGGTCTGCTGGCATCAACAAGATTTGCTGTCCTCGTTTGCTGCAATGTGTATGTACCGCCCTAAACCCTAAACCCTAAACCCTAAGCCCATATCTGACTTCAATGTATCAAGTGATAGATGCACGTCCTCGTGATGCATCAGTGGTATTGCCCCTTTATTGACATGTAAACAAGCACGGCTCCTGAAACTGAACTGTACCGCGCAACCTTGAAGTTTGCTCCCATCCCATCAATGTACTAACTGTAAATGTGTTCCATTGCTCAGGTGCGCATGGGGTTCCCGCAGCGCAACGCCGAGGGTCCCCTCTCGGTGGCGTTCTGCGACATTTCCGCCACCCTCCAGCCGGGAGGTTTCACCTGCCCCCGCTGCCTGGCACTGGTTGCCGAGCTGCCCTGCGAGTGCCACGTGTGCGGGCTCACCCTGGTTTCCTCCCCTCATCTCGCGCGCTCTTATCACCACCTGTTCCCTGTCAAGGGCTTTGCTGAGGTGGCGCCTGCGCAGCTGGCTGTGCTGCAGGTAAAACCCTAGCAGAAACCCTAGTAGTGATGCAGTCGTCGGAGCGATCCTACAGATCCTAACACAATTGCCCTGAGAATTAGGAGTGGTGAACCCCATGCGCCACCACATACTTGCACTGATGAAACATTAGCAGGGCTTCATCTCCGGCAAAATACATTTTTAGAAGAGCTTCAGCACTAGCTAGTGCTTTGTTCTGTTTCTCACAAAGGGAGTGATTGCACGCAGGGGTATGGAGGGAAGGAAGACCCAACACCCCCCGAGCCCCGAGCCGGCGCCGCCCCCCACCCCTCCCCCCACTGCTACGCCTGCCTCCAGGACCTGGGGGGGGTGGACAAGGGGGGTGAGGGAAGGGGGGACGAGGGGGTGGTGGTGCGCTGCCCCGACTGCCTGCACCTGTTTTGTTTCGAGTGCGATACCTACATTCACGAGGCGCTGCACAACTGCCCGGGGTGCGAGCACCACGCGGGGGGTGGGGGAGCCCAAGGGGAGGATGGGGATGTGGATATGGACGGCGAGGGGGGGTAATGCACGCAGCTGGGGGCATGCGGCTCTACCTAGATGGGCTATTGCCTTTGAACAAGATATCATTATTACTTGAAGTGGCAGTGCTAAGCACCTAGAGTAGAGCTTGCTGTTCCCAGTGGGTATGCCTGGGCCGCCCATCAGGCCGCCCGGATGTTTGATAATATCATTGTGATTGGGGAATTCACAGACAGACTCTTCAACATCCCTGAAGTTCACTGAGTTATTGTTTGAATACCTTTTGACACATTGTTTCCGATATATCACGCATGTTTACTATTGTATTGGCACAGTGACTGGTGGTCAAAACCCTAAACCCCCTGTTCTCTAAGTACTGTAACAGCACGACATGCAAGGGTCCTGAAGTGCGGAGGTTAACAGCCTCCATAACACACAATGAAAGGGAAAATTCGAAGTTCAAGCTAGTGTATTTTGGGCCATATGGTGCAAACTATTGCCTGTGGTACACCACTCCGCGCCCTGCGGACTTGCCTCATGTCGTAACAGGTTCAAACCGGGCACGTCTGGGATCCATGCGTGTGCAGGCTGAGACAGCGACCACGTGCTGCCACAGGGCCAAGCATGGGTGCTGTGCAATGCAAATCCAAAATATTCAAGCATAATGGCATTGCGCATGTCCGCATAATCTGCATGTCCAAAATCAATGGTCCTGACAGTATAACCATGGGCCCAGCAGGCCTGATCACTCGTGTTTACCGCTGCAAGGCTCCGGAAAAGAAAAGAAAAGAAAAACGCCAAAAAACACTAACCATTTTAATCACATTGGTGATCACCAACAATCAATCTGACTTAGGTGATGAAGGCTGAGGGCACTAAGTTTTTCGCATGCCACTGACACACAGGGTGACACGGTGATCAACAGTCGCTCTGCCTCAGATAATCACCATGATGGCTGAGCGCTGCCTGTACCATCACAAGCTGCTTTCCACGTGCCATTGACACCTGGAGTGACACCGAATCCCCCACCCACCCACCCGCAACCCTGTCACTTGGCTATCTGTGACCCCTCCAACCCTGCACCCCCCTTGGCCCCCTCCCCCTCCACCCTCCCCTCTCCCTCCGCGCCCCTCTCCCGCTCCTCCCCCTCCTCCCCACCCCCCGCCTCCTTGCGCATCCTCCGAAGCCACTCAAGCCTGGCAGCGGTGTCATCCTCGTCCCCCCGAATGTTACTCCCCCCCACCGTCTGGAGCTCGGGGGCGGTTTTGGGGCCCAAAAAGGCCTGGCAGGCGGTGCGAATTGCGTCGTGGAATACGGGGGGGTTGTCCAGGAAGGGGAAATGGCCCCCATTGGGGACCATGTGGATTTGCAGATCCGAGGCATTGAGGGGGCCCCTGGCCACCCGCAGGGTTTCGCATACCCGATCCGCGGCCTTGCGATCCATCCAATCGTGCTCGCCATAGATGAAGGTGACGGGCACCTGAGTGATCAGATGTGATGATTGGTGATTGGGTTTGATGGTGAGGGCAGGGTCTGCAGGGAGTACAGACATGGATGGTTTACTAGCGTCCAACTAGAGTGGCCCAGCTGGCAGTCCACAGTAGCACATCTACGCTCAACTGTTTTGTTTGCTACATGATAGTCTGAAGCGCCCTTGTGCAGATCCCTTGTGCAGCACCCTTGCCAACACCCTCCTGGGGTACGCCAAAACCCTAGCGCAAATCCTGACCAGTGTTTTGCAACTGCACACAAAACTCTACCACAAACCCCAGCTATGGTTTGCAATTTGCACATCAAAAACCCTACCACAAACCCTGGCTAGGGTCTCACCTTGAGCTCGTGGATCACCTCCTCCAGCGCCCTCCTGGGCCACGCAAAGGGCGCCAGTATGTGCCTCAGCGCGTGCTCGCCGCTCCCCCTGGCGGCTGTGATGTGGTAGAAGTAAGACTCGAAGGCGCTCACCTCCTCCTCGCTCAGGTGCATGCCCTGCTTGAACCTAGGTGGGGGAATGAAGGGTTCAGAGGGTCTAGGGTGGAGAGTTTCTTGGCCAAAGTGCAGGGTTTACGCAGGGGTTTGCGCTCAATCATGTATCAGCGGCATGTGACAACAAGCAGCACATACTCCGTTTGAACCTGGGAGGAAGATGACGGGTTCAGAGGTCTGGGGTTCTTGGGGTTATGATCTCGAGTGTATGGGACTGTGCATACGTGAAATTGTGGCAGCACCTGTGTGAAGTGTGCATGCTCCCCTTGGCTGCGATGATTGAGGCTGGGTCAAGAATTTTACATTCTTTGCATTTTAAACTAACGTCCACATTTGTGCCTCATGGCAGCAATGCCCCAAGGAGCATAGATGCCGCCCCAAAAAGCAACCCCCTATTTGCCCCAAAAGCCACCTCTCCCCCAGCCACACCTGTTGCGCGCGTATCCATTAATCAAAGTGGGGCCCCAGGGTCCCAGGAAGCGAATCAAGCCCCCGGGGGTGGCCCCCGCATCCCACAGCCGATTGGCCAGCCTGTACATTTGGCCCCTCACGGTCCAGGGGTTCTGCAATGTGGCCGGGATTTGCCACTCTTCAGGCTTGGCGCCAATTCCAGCAGGGCACACCAGGATGAGGTGCTCAACCTGCAAGGGGGGTAAATGTGTCATAAAAAACCCTACCACCCACCTCCTCCGGGTGTGCCAGCGCGTGTGGCCGCAAGGTCCCCAATCACATGCTGTGGCCCACCTGCACCATGCCCTTAAAACCCTACCAAACCCTACCCTTCCCACATACCTTACCAATGCCCCAAACATCTAACTGAAATCTTTCAGAAACCCCACCCACCTCCTCCGGGTGCGCCAGCGCGTATGTTGCCGCAAGGTACCCCCCCATGCTGTGCCCCACCAGCACCATGCGCTGAATGCCCATGCGCTGGCGCCAGGTGGACAGCGAGGAAAGGAAGAAGCCCTCTGCCTCCTCACGGGTCTTGGCCTTGAAGCGGGGGCGGCCTGGGTTGGGGGTGGGGAGAGGGTTTAAGGGGTGGTGTATGTTGCGCGACTTCCGACGGGGATTGCGTGCGTGTTTAGTTGGGAACGTATGTTGGGTGTGTCTGTGTGAACAATGTTCGTATGTTTATGTTTGTGTGCGTGTGGGTGAGGCATTGCCATCGGCACAAACCTCATCACATTGTACATCCACGTGGTCCACACACCACCTGCATCCCAGGCCCAACACAGCCCCTCGTGACCCCCCCCCACCCCCCCACCAGTGTTCCACCACCACCCACCCCACCCCCACCTGACAGCCCAGTTCCCAGGTGGTCCACCGCATGTAAATGGAACGAGGAGGACAGGTTGTCGAAGTTGCGGAAGAAGAACCCTAGCCCCGCCCCGTAGCCAGGCAGCACCACCATCGTGGGGCGGTCTGCCTTGCCCCCCGTGACGGAGTGCATGAAGTCGGCACGCGAGGGGCCAACCTGCACATCCAGGGCCTCCAGGGGGGTGCTGTGGAGGGGGGAGGAGGGGGTGGGTTGGTTAGAATCAAAATAGGGTGCGAACTGTTGTGTGGGGTTCGGGCTTTTACAGGGTCTCAAATCAGTCGCAGTACTGTGGAAAAAACCCTAAAACCCCAAATCCTAAGTCTGACAAGCACAAGTTACCTGGACAATGACGTGGGGGCGTGGGGCGTCAAGTGCACGAAGTCAACATGGATCAAGGCAGTACACATTATAGAAGATAGGATTTCTTGGTTTCCGCATTTTAGCCAGGTAGCGGCAAAGTTTATGTGGTTTTAAACCACATATGGGTGGTGCAAGCAGGAGTGTGCTGACCCGCCGCCGCTAATCCCAGGTGCTGTCTGGGACCATTTCTAGGGTTGTCTGCCAAGGGTTTTGCAGAGGGTTTTTCTTCCCACCTTGCCAGCCCCAGCAGCTTCTTCTCAGCAGCCACCGCCTCCTTGTGAGAGGTTTGGCGCCACCGCCCATATCGCACATACCTGCACAGGGGGGAAATGAATGTTGGTGGGAGGGAGGGGGCTTGGGCCGGAATGCGGTGAGGAATACCCTGCTGGTAGGGATCCCTAGCAGTGCGGATCTTGAACCCTAGGGAGTCAGGCAAGGGGGTGAGCGGGCATTGGAGCGGGGATGGCAGTCTTGGGTGAAACGATGCTCTGTGGGCGCAGCGTTTGCGATTACCATATGCATGGATACGTGGCTGAGCTCGAAATTTAAGTGCAATTGTGGACTACATGTGGGCCAGTTGGGGTGGCTCGAGTCCAAGCACCCATTGAAGTCGTCCAGTGTTTAGGTTGTACAATGTGCTCACCAGGGCACGGAATCGCTTTCCACCCCTTCCTCCCGCAGCACCGCCGCTGCTGCCGCCTGCTCCTCCATGGCTTTTATGGGGGACTGACCGGACCGCAGCTTCCGAAGCCAGGCCCGAGAGGGGCGTACCCTGGCCAGCGGGGACCACTAGGTAAACTGGAAAACTTGAGAAAAACTGAGCTACTGGTGTTGGTGTACACGTTCGAAGAGAGTGCAATGATCTGGGTGACTTGGGGTGTTGTGTGCTTTGTTTTGTGTTGGTGTTATCTAAGATGACAAACGTGAGTTTTGAGTGTACGTGATAGAGACACAGCAAAAGCACGTTCCAGGTTTCTACTGGTTGCGTATGATTAGCTCTTCGTCCGACAGGGTTTGGCAGCGATTGTGTGGAGAAGTCGAGGGGTTTATCAAACCGGGTTTTGTGGTTTTGTAACCCCGTCAACTCCCCGTTGTATTGAAACTATCATGCTTCCCAACCTCGCATGCCTGGCACAAACCTGCTGCAGGCCAAATAGACTGATGAGACAGTGAGGTGTAGTAGCTACTAGGGCCCCATGTGGGCGGCAAGAAGGTGCCACATGAACTGGGGTTAGTCCTCATCGTGGCAGTGCCATTACAGTGTACCGGCCCCCGGACATGTGCCAGCGGCGGAATGCCATGGTGTGATGTGACGTGGGTTGGCTGCAAGCGTTGGCTGTGATGCCTAAACCCTGTTGGTTTGAAGTAATACCAAAAGTTCTTAGTCCCCTGGGTCCCTTAGTCTCACCAAGTTTTCACAAAGCGGCAGATGTCGCAGAGCAGCACAGAGACCACAGTGACCAAGAGCAACACCCACAGGGTGTCGACTCCTTAGAAGCTTGTTACAGATAGATTGGCGACTGCTTGGAGCTGCTGCAGCAGTGGTATACAGTGTTCAACTGTTGCCATCTAAGTGAACGCACCACTTGAAGACTGTGTGGAGAAGTACTTGCAATGCACTGGACAGAGGACCAAGCGACAACTGATAGAAAACAGCGTGATGACTGAACAAAGAACCTGAAAGGTGCACGCATGCTTTTCAACGAAACAAAGAGTGCCTGTGCAAAACAGCCAGGGCCATGGTGTCCACAAGGAGAGTACCCCGTGCCTACTGACAACGGGTAAAATTTGCAGCGCCAGTGCTGGCTTGCACCCAGTAGGTGCGGGACATGCTGTCCAATGCACCTACAACCCTTCTTCAAGGGCCCAGCACCAGCACCATCCCAAGCAGGACGTGTGCAAAATTGCACTCCTGCCCTCTCAAGAGCCTTCAAGGGGGTCATAACAGCTCCACACGCAGGCGGGCGGTGCGCTGCCGAGACCCCATGCCCCTCCAAGGTGCATGCACCAGCTTTCACACGATGCATGATGCGCGTGGTGCGCTGCGAAGACCCCATGCCCCTCCAAGGGGTTAGCGTCAGCTCCACGCGGAGTAGGACGCGTGCGGAGCGCTGCCGGGATCCCATGCCCCTACAAGGGGGTTGCGCCAGCTTCACACAAAGTAGGAGGCGTGCGGTGCGCTGCTGTCCATGAGCCTCTCCCACTCATCCTCCGAGAACAGGCGCCGCGCATCAAGCAGGTCAGCCTGGGGAGGGGGAGGGGTTCGGCGGGGGTTAGGGATTAAAAAGTGGGGTTAACAATGGGAAAATGGGTTTCAATCAGTTCCCACTCCTGCTTAAGGAAACAGGCAGCGCGGTACGCCTATATAGGCGGGGGACGAGGACAATTTAGGAGCTGGAAATTAGGGTTTAGAGGAGTTTAATCCTCTGCAAAAGGCATCACATTCAAAGCCTACCACTGCCGCAAAATGTGCATAATTTCCGTGCACCTCGCTTATTCATGCGTCCTCCTGAATCTCCCCAGGTTTTTACCCTGGTGGTGCGCACAGCCAGATTGTGCGTGGGCACTGGACCCTAAAATCCCAAACCCTTGACTCCTAGAAACCTATAGCACATAATATCTACAAAGCCTTCTCCCGTAATTCCCACCTGCTCGTGCGTCCTCCTGAACTCAGCCAGCGTTGCCGCAGCGGTGGTGCGAGCGGGGCCTGGCTGTGCCGCTGCTGCATCAGCCAGCGCCAGCAGCACCGGTGGCAGCCAGGTGGGGGTGGCGTAGGGGGAGGACAGCACGAATGCACGCAGGCCCAGGGCGGTGGCGTGGCGGGGGACGGCTGCGGCTGTGGGGGTTGGGTGGGTGGGCAGGCTGAGTACGTAAGTGGGTGGGTGGGTTGGGGCGATTAAGGGGAGGGCAAGCAAAGCTCGTAGAGGGAAGCGGGACTTATTTTCTGAGCTTGCACAAGTAAAGTGTCTATACCGGGGATGGGCTGTGGTGCTCATCCCTGCTTAAAAATGCCATTCCTCATCCATCACATCACAGCGCATCAAATTACATTCACTCCCCACCCCTGCAGAAATTGATGCCGTAAGGGACACATGTGTCTCCCACCCAACCCCTCCTTACCTGCTGTATCCACAGCCACCTTTGCCTTCCCCTGCGGCCTAAACCTCCTCTTGCCCCCTTGGCTGCGCCCTGACTCTGCCAGGAATCGGGTGCGCAGACCATCAACGGAGGAGGGGGGGAGACCCTTCAGCAAACCTGCAGGCACACGAGGACGGGGGTAATGTGTGGGGACAATACAAAGGTTTTAGCGTCTAGGGCCTAGGGTCTGTGTGGGTATGGTTACTAGACTTTAGGGTTGATTGTCTGAGGTTTCTGTGGATCAGACACTGCCAGGCAATGCGTGCACGGGGAGGTCACAAAAGGAGCGTGGGGGGCGCTGTTCAACCAACAACAACCAGCTCACTAACAAACCCTAGGGTCTAGCTCAGATCTGGCGTGGGGTCAAGACAGGCAGCAAAAACCCTAGGGTCTAGCTCTAGGGTTCAGTGTTGACTCAACCCCCCTCACCTGACAGCGATGTTGCCGCCAGCTCCCTCACCTCTGGCTTGGGGTCAGACAGGCAGGACACAACAGCCTGCTCAAGGGAGGCAAGCGCCTGCACGAGACAGGGAGGGTGTTAAATGGCATGTCATAGGAAGGGAAAATTAGGACCAATTTGTATCACATAGCCGCACGTTTTGTGCCGCTACATTCCCAGGTGGCACGCACAGTAGCTGATTACGGACCGCACATGACCCTGCCTTAGCTGCACACATTCCCAAACACCTTTCCTGTGAGTTTATGGCGTTGGGGAAGGTGTGCCATGCAGCGGTAACCCTTCCCTATCATTCTATGTTTTTCATGCATCTGTTCGTCCATGTGTAGCGCATGCCTGAACCACACATACTGTGCACACACCACCGCCATGGCACACACTTGGGTTTCGGGCCCCACACACCAGGGTTTCAAGGCCGCACTATTTCGAGTCTCATGCACCACACTGTAGCGTTCTTCTCGCACCTGCTCATCCATCAGCAGTGCGTGCCTGAACCACACATACTGTGCACACACCAGCGCAGCCGCACGCGCAGCCCAAGGCTCCAGCCCCGGAGCCGCAGCCAGGGGGGATAGTGCGGCTGGGAGCAGGTGGGGGGGGAAAGGGAGGTACTTGAGCAGTGCCAGGGCCTGTTTGGCCTCAAGCGCCAGGGGCTGGAGCTCAGGGGAGGGCATCTCCTGAAAGCGGGGAGGGGAACGGGGGTTGGCCAGGGGGCTTTTAAAAGAAGACAACGCTCACAGGTGACATACCAGGTTTAAACCCTATATTAGGTCCAGGGCTGACACTTGTCGCTACAAGGCATTCTCAGAATGGGGAAGAGAACAAACGAAGTTAATATCGTTAAACCTCGCCATTCGCGGCAACTTGATTTCACAGGATGACGCCACCTTTGTTGCTAACATATTGCTTTTGCTACACCCCACCTGGAGTCGCAGCAAGGGGGCGAGCGTGCGCACAAGCGTGGGGGTCAACACCGCCCCGTGGCCCCCCATGAGCGCCCGAATCACAAACTGGATGCCCACCCCCATGTGGGCCAGGGCAGCATCATATTCCTCCCCTGCACTCGCGCTCTCTTGCCCCCCTGGGATTGCATCCTCCAGGCATACAATCACCACGCTTTCCTCCGAGTCCCCATTTTTCACCTCCTCCCCTAGATCGGGGGAGAGTCGGGGTGTGGTGGAAGGGGAGGGGAGGGGGGCCTGCTGGGGCGAGATGGGCGAGCCTGCGGCTGGAAAACATAAAAGATCAAGAAGAAATGATATGAAATAACATCTCAAACAATCCTATAAACATATTGCACATGTGCCGAAAACCCTAAGAAAGTAAATGTAGTGGAAAAACTCTTTGCAGCACTTCATGAATAGGCGATTGAGGAAAGAAGATTCTGCACACAGACAGAGAGCATGACCCTCACGTCGGATATGTTTCGTCAATATAATACCTACCTGCGGGAGGGAGGTCAGGCATGGGGGTGTCGATGGGGGGTGTTTCAACCCCCGTGCGATTCGCATGCGCGGTCACCCCAGCCTCTGAAGTTATTGCCTGCAGGGTGGCCTCCCCATTGCCCATCGTTATTTCCCCCCCATGCCTCTTGCCGGAGATGGCCTCAGCACCCGCCTGCAAATAGAGGAAGCACTTTAATAAATGCGTATCTAGAAAAGACACAACCATAGTGCATTTTGATACACTACCTTAGAGGGAATGGGGAATGCAAGAGGGCAAGGCAATGAGGGGGAAGAGGGGGGGAGGAGGCGTGGGGAAAGCGCACGAGAGACATATCTAACAACAAAAGTGCACAGCGATGCAACTAGCTCCTACAAGGGTGAGTTCCAATTGAACAAGCCTTGCCGAGGGTAACACATGCAAACCGCCACTTCATGTGTGGTAAGTGAGTTTCCACAATGCATTCCACAAATGCAGCCACACTACAGATGCCATCATTGCACATCCGGCGTCAAACAGCTCTACACTGGAACTGGTCATCGTATTTATTGACCTTGCGCCAGAAGGCCCTGCAATGGTTCACCTGCCCTTCTTGCATTTCTTAGGATTCTGGCCAGGGTTTGAGGCAGGGATAGGGTAGAGGGTTTCACCTTGAGGGCAGTCACCATTGCCTGGCACATGTCGGCAGCAAGCTCCTGCAATGATTTCCCCCCGTTTGCCATCACCAGCACCGCCCCCTCTTCCTCCTCCATAGCCACAGGGGAGTAAGTGCCACTGGGGGGGAAACACAAGGGGATCAGGGGAGGGGTTTAGGGGAAAGGAAAGGGTTTTTTGAGGTTTTGCACTGGGGTGGCAAGACTGCACAGTTGGGAAAGCATGACTTTTCCCCGATGTAACACAAAATATGGCCCACAATGCTCACCCACACAGGTAATGCATTTCAGATAAAGACTCTACCCTTGCCCATCCACAAAAATTCACCCACGGACCTCCAGGTTTCATGCTTTGAGCCCTAGAACTTATGCTAAAGCCCCATGGAGTCCCAATTAAATATCATGCCCTGAGCGAGGATTTTCCTCGCACACCCACCTTGGCTCGTCGGCATCCATCTTCCCGGCTGCCTCCCTGGTTATTCCCCCCTCCTCCCCCCCAGAGGGCGGCGGCAGGCACTGCGAGACCAGCAGCTCGGCGCAGCGGGCCACACTCTGCCTGATGGCCTGGAAGAATAAAATAAGAAGATGAATAAGTATGTACCCAGCCTGTCCTTGAACAGGCGCGTTGGATAAGGATAGACCACTCCGTCTGATGGTCTGGGGAAAGGAGTTGGCAGTGGCGAGTTTCAGGAACAAGATGCGGAGGGGGGTTTGCGGCAGAAATCAAACCCATTTGCGCGCAGGCCTCAGCGACTAAAATGAGCTATCAAGCTGCCATCCCCATACGCTAGTTATTGTGTCATCCAACACCATGTAGGACGTGGTACAAGGTGCAGCAATCAACTGCAAACAGACGGATTACCTCACCATCGCCGTCCTGGTCGTTAACTCTTCCCATGGAGGATAATAGATAATACAATTGCATTGTCCCACGGAATATTGGTTTCAGATCGCCCCCAGCCACCCCCCTTACCTCCCCAGGCACTGTCATCAACCCTTGGAGCTGATCAAACACCCCCCTCCGGAACGCATCCACCACCGCCCCACCACCACCACCAGCCGCACCACCCTCCACCTCCGCCACCTCCTGCAGGCAGTGGCTGGTGTAGCGGAGGCGCTTGATGATGGTGGCGGAGGGGGGCGAGGGGGTCAGCGGGGACGTCACCAATGACAAAATGTCAGAAGCGCCTGGGAGGGGAAGACAGGTAGAATGATTACCCGCACAATGCATTACAGTGCATGTGCATCACTGTGCTCTCCACGAAAGTGAGCGAATCTCTTCTATCATTTGCTTTAGACATTTTTAATGTGGATTTTAATAATGGTACCGCACATGACAACGGACCAGCAACCACCCATCACCCTCACACAGGCACCTCAGGCGGGGTGATGTGTGAATAGTAGGACAAATACGCAGCCAGTCCCCCACCCACCTTGCTCATCGCCTGCCCTCATGAGCCCCCCCACCCCGTATCTCAGCGACACCCCCCACACATGGCTCAGGTCCAGGGGGGAGGAGGTGATGGAGGAGGAGAGGAGGTCGCACAGCCAGGCGGACCAGGCAGGGGGGTCGGTGCCTGCAAATGGGGTGGGAGGGGTGGAATCGGTGCATGCAGGGGGGCGGCACTTATAGGGTCAACAGAGACCAGCGGCTGCGCATGAAAAGAATGACAGTGATTTGTCACCGATACCAATATCAGCTGCCATGTCATCAGTGGCTATGGGTATACATTGCTCAATTGTCGCATTTCGGTTGGTGAAAGCATCACAGAAAGTTCTTATCACCAGTCAAACGCACACACTCAACCGTCGCAAACCATCCCACACCCACTCACCCTCCACCCTCCACGGCGCCCCACTCGCCACCAGCCCCCCAAGCGCCTCGGCAGCTGCGTAGGTGAGGGGGCGGTCGTGGTCCTGGGGGCGATCCGTCAAAGCCCTAGTCAAGGGTTCGCGCATGGCGGCCAGGGTGGCGGCTGGCGCAAGGTGGCCCAGGGTCTGCGGGGCAAGGATGGGAAGAGGGTTTTCAGTAGGGTTTCGGCACACTTATGTCATCACAAAACCATCGGCAGCCTCTGTGAATACAAACAGAATGGGTGTAGCCAACAACAAAAGCAAGGCAAAAAAAGGGGGTTGGCGTACCTTGAACAGCGCCGCGTGCTGCACCACAAAGCTTCCGTCCTCAATGGCACCTGGCGCACCCCTGCCAACCGGCCACCGCCTGAACATGCACAAGGTGTTGATGAGCATTCAGGTTGTATATGAACATGAATGTGGTGTTCACCACCTACATTGTGCCTGCGCACCGCTCTGCACACTCAAACTACACCTAAATCCTTACATCTACATACGTACAAAACTTGCAAAAGCCCTGTAATTTACCTGAACATGGCGAATGTGCCCGCCACGCTCGCCACCACCGACTCATCCCTGGATGACCGCAGCGCCATCATGCGTGCCCTGATGCTGTTTCCCCCCTGGCCCCCCTCCCCCTCGGCACTGTGCACGTGCGCAAGCTGCTGGAGGGCGGTGGCGGCCAGGGTGGGGGTGGCGGTGAGGGTGGCGGCGATGGCGGCTGTGACGGCGGCGGCCTGCAAGGGGGGTGGGTGGGGGTGGGGTGGTGAGGGAAGGGGAGAGGAAGGTTTCCGATGGCACCAGCCTATCGTCTTACGTTGTAGACAACACTGACGCCTGGTATGGCATGGCCGGTGCACGCAGTAAAGTAAGCACAATTCAATGGATTGGGCGAACATTGCCAAGGGAGTATGCAGTGTAATGGGTACAAAAAGGTGATGCTAGTAGATATTGGGGATGTTTTGTATACACGCCAAGGGTGAACCACTGGCAGGGAGCTCAATTGCCTGCTATGCCACACTAGTGTACCATGTGTAGCGTGGCTGATGGCCGCATTACCAGCTATGGGAAATGACCCTCATACACCATACATCCCTGCCCACCCACCTCCTCCCCGCTCCTCTTCTCGCTTTCCTCCCCCAGCACCCCCAGTCCCAGCATCCCCAGCGTGCGCAGCGGTCCCTGGGATGCCCCCAGCAGCCCCAGCCAATGGCGCGCTGCCGTGGCGCCAGCTGTCACCTCCCCAGGGGGTGGGGGCTGGGTGGTGAGTAGGAAGAAATTGGCCATGAGGGCGTACCGCCAGTGGAGGGGAGGGGTGGCTGTGGGTGCGGTGGCGGTGGATAGACCCGCGATGAGGCGCGCGAAGGCGGGGTGGTAGGTGGCGGTGGGCTCCTGCGGTGGAGGTTTTGCAGGTTGGGGGTGTTTGGGGTTTAGGGTTACACGAGCTGGTCCAAGTGCCTTGGACATGCATGTGGTGGGTGCAGAGAGTAGGAAAGGAGCTGTAGTGCAATCCTCCCTGAGGCTGTAATGCTTGGCCAAACATTTACCCACAAGAAACCATGTCAATAGGGTGGGAAATGGTGTTGCCGAGGGTTTAACCAACCCCCTCACTCCCCCGCACACACCCACCTCCCCCACCACCATAGGTGGCCTGATGAGCCTCAGTGCCACCGTCAGGAAAAGCGCGCTGACTGTGTCTGGTGCGCTGGCGCTGACGTGGCAGGAGGATGCAAGCAGCGCCGCGGGCAGCGCCGCCGCTGCGCCTGGGTATGTGGACAGGTGTCGCCATGCGGGGCGGCATGTGAGGAGCATGTAGGCCCCAGCGAGCAGGCCTTCGCTGGCGTCAGGGCCTGCGGGTGGGGCGTAATGGGTGTGGGGATGGGGCGGGGGTAAAGGGGCGCATGTGCAATTGCAGGGGTCCCATTGTGGGAGCCATGCATCAACCACAGGAAGCAAGGGCCACACGCTCGACAAGAAGTAGCGCATATACCTGAGAGCGTAGAGATTCAATATTTGCATGACCACATCACACACACACAGAGCTCGCAAATCCAACCCTTCTTTTCCCTTGCCTTGCCCCAGATACACGCCCCAACTCATCCCTTCCCCGCCCCTCACCATTCCCACCCCCCGCCCCCTTCGCTGCCGCCGCAGCAGCAGCAGCCGCGGCATTGGCCGCCGACGCCAGCATGGCCTCATGCAGCTGCACCTGCAGCTCCTCGCTGACGTCAGCATCCAGCAGCGCCACGTCAGCGCTGATGTCAGCATGCGCCAGCTCAGCAGGGGGGATGGCGTTGGCCAGGGCGCGCAGGGCGAAGGCCACCACCGCGGGGACAAGGCAGGGGAAGCGTTTTATTGCGCGCTCCACCAGGGAGGCGGCGCGATCCCTGACCAACTTGTGGACAAGAGAGGGGGTGTGGTGAGCAACTGTGTATTGGACATAATTCCGACTGTGGCAAGTCAACTATCAACCCTATTGCATTTCTTTTGTGATTGTGCACCATGGCTTGAAGGCTGTATACGCGTGAGCCCAGAATGGCGCAACAACAACAAAGAAGCCTTAAACCTAGACAAATCCCTCCCTCAACCTTATCTAGGATACAGCACATGCACCAACCCCCCCACCCTTACCAGGTAGCTGTGCACGCTGAGCCTCAGCGCCACCCCCACCATCCGCCGAACCTCCACCGACACATCCCCCACCGCCAGCGCAGGCAGCGAGGGGGACAGGAAGGGGCGGAAGGAGGCCTGGGAGGCGCGATACAGGAGGTGGAGGTAGGTGCGCTCAACAGCAAGCCAGCGGGGGCGGCGGCGGCGGAAGGGGAACGTGTTATCGGGGTCCAACCCAACCTGCAGGGGAGGTAATGGGGGGGAGTTTAGGTTTGGTTAGGGTATTCCAGCGGGGGCTGCTGCGGCGGCGGGGAACG
Source organism: Heterotrichella gracilis (assembly GCA_032358255.1). NCBI lineage: Eukaryota > Xanthophyceae > Tribonematales > Xanthonemataceae > Heterotrichella > Heterotrichella gracilis. Next base: position 156,255 of record JAULBX010027052.1, read on the forward strand.
TGTTATCAGGTTCAAACCCAACCTGCAATGGAAGGATTCTTTTCAAAGTTTGTTGAGGGGTTTCTGTGACCTCGGGATCCGCCACCGCGCTGTCACCATTTCTTTAGGGTTCAGTTGGAACCTTTTCACTCATTTCTCAATGCACCATCCCACATTGCACAAACCCATATCTCACGAACATCAAAACCCTCAGGCTGGAGTCATTCAACCCTAAGGAACTCCCGCGCACCTCTCTGTACAGCACCCCGCTCACTGCAGGCTCAGCAATCGCACTGTCATCCGCATCCCATGCCGCCTTCCCCTGCGCCATCTCACTATACTCCCCCTGACCAATGCTCAGCACCGAGTCGGAAACCCTAAGCATCAGCCCTAGGGTTTCGCTGTCCAGGGCGCCGGCTGCTGCTGCTGCTGCTGTGGCCAGGGCGGTGGCGGCGGTGGCGCGGGCGGTGGGGAGGGGGATGGGGGGCCCAAGCTCGCCAACCAGCGTGAGGGGGGTGATGGAGGGGGATACTGGAGGGGAGGAGAGGGGAGGGGGGCGGGGTGAGTGGGTTGTGGCAGAGATGGGTTTGGGAAGCAGCATTGCATGTGCGTTTGAAAAGGTCAATAAGACAACAAATCAAATCAGACACACAAACACAGAGGCTGCAGCAACAAGATTCTATACCAAGCGCTACAGCAAGTGCGAACAATCCAGGGTTCAGGGTTTAGGGTTTAGGGTTTTAGGGTTTGGGGTTTTAAATTTTGCGCCGCACCCCCCTGCGCCACCCCGCAGTCCCCAAGCGTGCTCCTCGCCCCCCCAACCACCCCCTCCACCTCCAGCAGCAGTGCCCTGAGCTCCTCCCTCAGGGGGCGCGTGACAGCGGGGACGGTTGCAGGGGAGGTCAGCAGTGCGGCGATGCGCTCACAAGGCGCCAGCAGGTAGTGGTGCACCAGCTGGGTGGCAAACTCGATCTGCGGGTGGGTAGGTGGGTGGGTGGGAAGGGTGTGGCAGGGGAAGTGACTGGTGGAGGGGACGGAAGACATGGCAGCGGAAACACAAACGTAGAAAGCAGAATGGCAATGTACCATACGACACATGTAACTCGAACATGAACATGAACAAAGGGAGGAGCATGCGACTGTGAATATCCCCCCAATCACATCTTCCCAAAACCCCAAATTGCACGTGCATCTGTTGTGGAATCAATCCTTGGCCCTTCAAGATTCTTCCATCCCCCTCACCTCCTGGGGCGAAGGCACATGCCAGGTAGGCCTGGTGGCGCAGCCTGTCCCCTTGCGATCCACCCAGGGCTCAATGAGGGTCCCCTCGGGGGTGGACATTGCGTCTGGGGCCCCAAATTGGTCCAAGGGGTAGTACGACACAAGGGCGCCCATGAGGGAGGTTAGCAGCTTGGAGGCGGCGTCCTGGATGGGCTGCGGTGGGGGTGGGGGGGTGCGGTTGGGTGGGGAATGATGGTATGGTGTGAAAGGTGGTGGTGGTATGGGACATTGGCTGGTAAGAGTGGATGGTGAGTGGAGGGGATGGATGGCGATGGGTGCATGTAAGGTTGGGGTGCATAGGATGGCAGTGGTTGGGGCGGTGATGCTTTGAATATTAGTGGGACGAGTGCGGAGAAAGGGAATGCATAGATCACAGCAGTATTGTGACCCTCCTGCTGCGCTGCTGCAACCGCTGATGCCACCGCTGCTCCTGAGTATGGCACACCCTCGTAATCCAGAAAAACCCTAGTAGTGTATAGTAAACCCTAAACCCTCACCTGTGACCTGCTTGCGAAGCATGCATCCATTGCCGCCACCAGGCTTTGCCTGAAGGGCATGATAGCTGTCCCCATGTGGAATACCAGGGAGGAGATGAGGCCCAGGTGCCAGCGCAGGGTGGACTCCTGGACCTGAGGAGGATGGGGGGGTGAAGGGGGGGATTTTAGGGACCAAGGCGCCGGGTGTTGGTGATGGCGGTGGTGGTGGGGAGGCATGCTCACCAGCTACATACAAAGTCTGCGTAATCAACCCCTACCAGGCCATTATCAACCTCACAAGCCCTAGCACACACCTAAATGTGCAGCTCGAAGATGACGGAAATCACTGGAAAAACCAAGTACATCTTTACATTGTCCTTGACTTGCAGCATTCCAGACCTATCCTTGCGCAGCCCCTCACCTTTGACGGCGCCCTCCCCTCCAGCCCAGGCAGCTCCCCCTGCAGCGCCTCCAGCAGGGGGGAGAGCATGCAGTCAGCGCAGGCGGGGGGGTCGGCCCACGCCGCGGCGTTGCACAGCACCGACACGTCAGCCGCCACCGAGGGGAGGGTGGTGGTGGTGATGAAGCGGGCGGTGAGGCGCAGCAGGCGTGCGCGGGGGTTGGGTGGCAGGCGGCACACCAGCAGCTCCACCATGGGCCTGCGGGTGGTAGGGTGGTGGTGTGGTTGCGTGGCGGTGTTGGGTGTGGTGGTGGTGAGTGTTCTCAAGAGCTGCTGTGTGGGATTGCTATCTGTACTGTACAATGTGGCGTTTGGAGCAGGGTTTGCCAATAGGGTATCAACATCAACCAACCAGCATGCACAAACAAACATAACAATAAATAGTGGACCATGCTTGTAAAAGGATACAAAAGGCTTAGAGGAGTTTAAAAGGAAGGCCACGTGCATGGACATCCTTGATGGAAGCACATGCAAGCTGTGCCACCTCTGCTTAAGACGCGCGAACCCAGCAAGCCAATCATATAACGCCCCCTGCGCTGAATACCATTTCCTCCCCTCCCACCTGAACATGGAGTTACCCCCCATCAGGAAGGACGCCCCACTTGACTCCGCCTGCCTGCCCTGGCCCGAAACGTGCTCGGGGGTGTCCAAATTTGTCAGAATTGCAAAAATTCTGGCCATGAGCTCCTCCACCCAGTCATCGCAATACAGCGGGAGCTGGCCGGGACCAAATTCGCCCACCTCCTCGCCCCCACATTCCTGCACAAGATGAAAAGAGTATTACGACCCCTTTGGGCAACTGATAGCGGGACCTGGCCGGGCCCAAGTTGGCCCACATCCTCTCCGCCACCCTTCCTGCATAATTAATGAGATTAATGTGATATTGATATAATTACACGCCCCTCAGCAACTCCCGTCCAACGCTGCCAATATATATATGATTGTGGAAGGCTGACTGCCAATCCTGCCTCATTTGCTGAAACAATGAAATCCTGGCCAACAGATTGTACGGGCCATGCCCATCAATTCCCGAAAAACCACCATCATTGCAGCCGCCACAGCAACCCCAATACCACTACGCAAGTACCCTCGCACACCTTGAGCTCCCCCACGCACGACAGCACCGTGCAGTAGAAGCGAAACACCGCCAGCGTCTTGGGAGGGTCATTGGCATCAATCCCCGGGAGAACCGCCATCACCGCAGCAGCCACAGCACCCGCAGCTGACTCAGCAACCCCCCCTGCCCCCTCCCCTTCGGCTTGGTTTCCCGCCTCCCCCCCTGCCGCCCACCCCGCCAGTAGCAGTGGTCGTGTGCACATGCCCAGGGTGGTGATGGCGGTGGCAAGCTGGTGGGTGGCGGTGAGGGTGGCGAGGGCGGCCTGGGGGTGGGGGGTGGGGGTCGAGTGAGGCGGGGTTTATTCAAGGTGGGGTGTGAGGAGGAAAGGTCTTTGATTGTGGGTGTGGGGTGGTCTACCTCTCGCTGCTTAAATGCCCCCATGGGCGCCAGGTGCCGCATCCTCGCCGCACGCACTCACGATGACAGGATTCCAGTATACCAATGGATAAACCAGGTACAATTTCAGACACCCATGGGCAACCTCTGGCCAAGATTGATGCCCACATGATTCCCACCACCACCCTACAACACTGCACCCCACGCACCATGAACCTCTTGTGCACCAGGGGCAGTACGATAGTTGGCGCCAGGTAGGACATCTCGGTCAGCGCAACGCAGGAGGTGTTCATAAGGTGGTGGTCCTGCGTGTGGGGGGAAATACTGTTAATAAACCCTACGGAACCCTTAGGAAACCCTAGGAGCATCTGCCAGGGCCCTGGCCAATGACCACCTTTCTCCTCTTAATTGTGTCTGGTATTGCAGCATTTTGTTTAGTGTACTTGGATGATCGTGAACGTAATTGATATCGAAACCCTACCTTGGCGTACTGCCCTGCAGCCGCCAGCCGCACCACCAACCCAGCCGCCTCCCTCCACTGCTCAGGTGAAAGCGGCCTCCTCCTCACACCACCACCGGCCGCACCCGCATCCACCACCCCCTCCTCCACCTCCATTGGCTGGCTGTGGCTGGGAGTGTCCTCGCTGCGTGGCTTGTTCTCCTTGGTCACCCGCTTGGTGAGGTGCTTGGCCAGGGAAGACAGGAAGTTGGTGAGAGAGGAGGTCCACCTGGGGGAATGGGCAGGGGAAAAGGACGTTTCAGACCCTAGGGTTCGTGCTGCGGGGGGACGGGTGTGGTGGCGGTAAGGCACCAAGTAGCGTTGGGAGGCATGCCAACATTTCCTGTATCAGTGATCTTGTCATAACCCTCATGCCAGCCCTGCCAAAACCGGCCCAAAACCCTTCACGCCTCCCATTCCAAGCCCTCATCGAAACATGCCCAAACCCTACTCAAACCCTACCTGCCCGAGTTGCTAGGGTGATAATACTGCTCCATGAGCGTGACCACCCTCCCCAGCGCCTCCCCTGCAGGGTCGATTCCATCACCCCCCCTGCCCAGCAGGTACACCGCCGCCTTCCCGGCGCGTGCTGACCGTGATGTTGCCTCCCCTAGGAAGAGGAGGTGCACATAGGAGGGGGCGGGGCTGCCTGCAAAGACATGGGGTGTACGTTTAGGGTTTAGGGTTTGTATGTAAGGTTTTTGCCGGACCTTGACGTGGCCTCCCCTAGAAAGAATAGGTGCACATCAAAGGGGACGGGTTAACCTGCGCACGGAGAGATTCCCAGGTTCTCATTGGGTTTTCTATTGCAATCGTGGCGTATCCTTCACATACTACTCAGGTCTGGAAGCGACCCGCTACACACACATACAGGTACCAATATGCACCACAGACACACTCAGAGCGTCTATGGCCCCATCACCCTCTTAACTTCCCGTGGCAACACCCTTGGTTGAATTACCGCAACCAACACACCCAACATTGCGCTCTCCCAGGCAGACAAAAAACACCAGGGTATCTTGCTAACAAGCCCGCCAAGGGTCATCCCTTCCCTCCTCCTCACCGAATGGCACGCTCCCTGAGGCGCTCCCCACCGGCACCTGGAAGTGCCACATGAACAGCGTGAACAGCCGAGGCACCAGCGGCTGCCAGTCAATCAGGCCTGCACCACAAGGGGAGAAAGTGTGAGCGGGGGGTCAGGGACTCAAACGGGAGATTTATGTCAGGCCAAGCAATTGTATCATGGTATATTGTGCAGATCCCATATGGATCACAAATGTGGGTGTTACAACCCCGATATGTCAGAACCCCATATGGCGCAGATGTTGGTGTCAAACCCCTAGCTCAAAACCCTTACCTAGGGTGTCGTGCTTGGCCCACCTGGCCCACAGGTTCATCATGAGCGCGTCCCACACGGGGCAGTGCACCACCCGCCCCCACAGGGCCAGCATGGCGGGTGCCCAGGTGTGCCAGGGGGGGTGGGGGTGGTTGGGGGAGGGAGAGGGGAGCAGAAGCACCAGCCAGCCAAGCGCCTGCAGGGATGCGTGTGGGGGAGTCACGTTGTGCGTGGCAAGGGCGGTAATAACTAATAACTTCTTCATTAAATCTGTACTACACTGTCACAGAAGACTACCTAAATGCATTTCAGCAGACCAGCCAGAGACATGCATAGCTAAAAACAAATCATAGCTCTTAATTATAAATTTATGTAAATTTGCCACCAGACCTGTCCTGCCTTCAAGCCAATTCGGTGAATTCACACGCAACATTTAAAATCCCTGTTCACCCCTCCTCACCTCGAATGCCCCTGGCTTGAGAATGTCCTGCGCGCGAGGCCAAAACTCGTCCCACACCTCCTCAGTGGCACCAGGGGGGAAAAAGCGGCGGCAGCGGCGCACCAAGCGGGTCAGTATGTCGCGCCGGTTCTCCAGAATGGTGGCGCCTGGGGTGCGGCACCAGAAAGTCTGATTTATATCATTTGACCCCCAAAAACATACAGAAATTGAAATTGATTAAATTAAATTATGCGACAATTGCAGTCATAGCCCACCCCAGTGGCGGTGGGAATGCACCGGGCATGCATCGTCCTATATAGTTTGATTAGGGTAGTCGCCAATGTTGGTGCATTTGTCACTGGCGTCGTGTTTGTCAGCAAGGAAGACCAGCCTGTCCCAATGTGTGACCATCCCATGTGAGCTCCACAAATGAACCAGCAGAAAATCTTACAAAAACCTGAAAGAAATACACATTAAAACAAGGTATTCAGGGCAAAACAATGATCGGCACCTACCCTGGTACTCTGTCATGGGCTTGAGGTGGAGGTCTACCAGCATGGCGTGCAGGGGGCGCCAGGGTATGACCAGGGACACTTTGCGCCGGTAGTGGCGCAGGAGGGTCAGGACCACGCTGCCCCAGCGCACCTGGGAGGTGGGATGGGGGGGTACGAGGGGGGGTGAATGACAGGAGATCATTGCCCCCATCTGGGTGTGTGCGGGGGTGCAAATGTTATGACAGGGGATGAGTGTTCCACCAGGCAAGAGCAGACCTATGGCGGCCAAACCAGGTTCTCAATTTGATTACTTATAAGCAAAATAAAGGGAGCGAAACAACATGAGCAAGGCAATTGCAGTGCATTCAATTATTGATGGCCAATGCATTGCACCATTTTAGGCATGAAAAATACCCAGGCAAGCGGCTATGGCATGGCGGTGGGCTGGTGGCATTTTGTTTTGAAGTTTAGGGTTTAGGCTGTAGGGTTAATTTTGGTGCTGACCTGTGCCGGTATATCACCATGGGAGGACAGCACGATATCCAGTAGGGTGTACACCAGCTGCTCCACGTCGCCATAGTCATAATCCACCTTAGTGCTCAGCAGGCTACAGGGTGGAGAAAGGGGGGAAATTTGAGCAGGTCACCAGTGACAGGGGAGGGAAGTGTGAGGAGATGACCAGGACAGGGCCTGGGCTCAATACGCCATGACAGAGGGCGATGGGAGCATCCACATTCTTACTATCTAGCGTTGACTAACAACAAGCGGCATTCTTTTCTGGTATTTAGCGTTCTTAGCGTTTTTTTAAATATGCCCGAACTTTGGTTGGGGAAATCCGTGGGGTGGAGTGCATGCACCGCTAGGCATGAAGGTGCTGGAATGTCGATGCCGTAACCGGTGTGGAGATGATTTGACTTCTTCCCCTTCGGTAAACAAGGAACACCTTGGACAATAAAAATTGGGTTCCAATTATCCTTGCAATGTATCGTGCCTAACTACTCAGGGCGGTGCTGCATGGTTTAGTCGTGAGTATAGTTTTGCCATATGCATGCACAAGATCCACGAAACGCCCAGCAAAAAAATGCGCGTATTTTCAAGCGAAAAGAAACTTCGATGACATAGCATACATATAGTCAGCTTGCACCTAGATAGCACTCGCAAGGTGACGCTAGCAATATTTTCCGTGAGGGACATGATGGGCATGCTATGCATGCATTGGCCACTCACACATTGCACGGCGATATCCACTTCAGGGTCTGGTGGCTTGCACCCCGCTGTCCCTTGACGCCCTGCCATTCCTCCGACACGGCTTGCACCAGAGCCTTGAAGCGTTTTGGCTCCTCGTCCTTTGCTTTTATGGCCAGGTGCTCTGGCAACCACTCACGGAACACTGTCATTCTTGCCTAGACGGTAGCCTGTGCTACATGGGTTGCAAGCTAGGCTGTGAAAAGGAACAGCGAGAGCTATATGCTTCCAGCTGAGGGTTGTTTGTGTAGATGGTGTGTGCGTTTCAAGTACAAGTTGTGGGGTGCATGCGACAATGGCATGCCAAACTTGGCTGAGCCGGTGTCTTTCGTTACTTCGGTTACCAAACAAGCCCTCGTGCTGGCAAGGTCGTATCTATCCGGCTGTGGCACATATGTGCTTATGACAACGCTTTGCTAAACTTGTTTTGCGCTTGAGGGTTGGAATGGGTGATTTTCACCAAGTTGGCATTATCAGCATCTGATCCCTGAAATTTCTGTTCTAGGGATGATGTTACAAAAATGGAGTTTTACGAACTTCTGCCAGGTTTGACCTTTCCGCTTTTGAACTGGTTTTTATGGGAAGGCACAGCCCTACACTTGTTGTGTATGCGCAGCAAGGAGCAGTTCAACAACCTAAACTCCTCAACGCTTTCAGCGTCGCTTTCCCTGCTTGCTCAACCCCCCGCGTTCTCAGAGTACTCACTCGTACCCGGTGGTCGTCAGGCCAACTGCCATGGCTCCAGCGGGGCTACCCGTCCAACGGTGAAAGGACCCCTCCGTTGAAACCATGTCCTACGTACAGTGTGAAACCTCCTTGAAAGCGGGGTGAAGTTGCACCGCCACTGGTCCATTTCGTTGCGTTTTGGGCCTGAAATCCAGCACACCATCCAAGGGCCCCGAGACCCGTTAAACAAGATGGGGTCGTCCTACGTGTTCCCTATCATCGACAACCATGAGATACTTGCTTGCTTGGCGGAGATGGACCTCCTGGTGACGGAGGGCCAGCTAACAAAGCCTATGCCAGAGATCGTACGGCCCATCTACGAGAGCGTGGTGACAGCTCTCATGGGCATTTCCAGGTAAATAGTTGGCCAGTTCCGTGGTTCAGCAAGCTTTACCAACGCCTCAGACCAAGCAAGAGTTGAGGATGCCATGTTTCCTCGTTCCACCCGCAGGGAGGAGCTGCAACAACCTGTTTTTGCTGCAATTGACACCCTTGAATACCCAGAGCTGCACGACGAGTCCATCCCAACGCTGGCCTTCATGTACCACCTCAACCGGTTAATGCTGGCCTGTGGGGTCAAGGACTTCACAATGAAGGTAACTGCCTTCTCCTCCCACACCAATCTCCCATCTGGTGACCGTTCTGCACCACACCTTACCCTTGCAAACCCTCCTTGGGTAAGCAGCTTCTGCCCCACCACACTCCCCGCCTCACCAAACGCCACCAACCAGGACCAGCCTGCACCCCACCTTCACGCCACCACACCCCTGCAATTCACCCCTCCATGGCAGCACCCTGCACCACCATCACCGCACTCCCCACCTCCAATGCCACCCACCCCTCAACACCCCAGGACCTGTACAAGCCCGACCCCGCGCGGCTGCGTCGCAACCTGAGCGCCATCATCAACTTTGCCAAGTACCGCGAGGAGAAGCTGGTGCCCTACACCGAGATGCAGGGCGAGCTGGAGGTGCTGCTGGAGGAGCGGGTGGAGCTGGAGGCGCTCAGGCAGCAGCTGGTGGGTGCGGTGGAGGGTGTTTGGACTAGAATTTGTTGCAAAGCGAGGTGAGGTTTGAGGGTTTGTTGCAAAGCGAGGTGAGGGTTAAAGGTTTGGTGCAAAAGCGAGCTGGAGGGAGCTCAGGCAACAGCTGGTGGGTGCGGTGGTGGGGGGCGGACGGAGGGGGAAAGGACACAGGTTGTGTACGCGGAAAACGCACATGCGGGGACCAAGCATGGGTGTGGCACAGCGAGTGGTGTGGAGACAACGAGAACGGCGTGTTGCATGTGGGTGTGCACAAACTGAGCACGGGGATTGACATGGCTATCTTACACGACATTCTTACAGGGGGGAGTACATTGCATTGCTATCAGCTTTGCATGTGGCTAGGGTGCATAGACAGGCCGCTAAGGCTGCGGGACTTAGGGTCTAGGGTTTAGCCCCAAGCACATGCAGCACTTGCCTTCACCCACATGTGCACACTGCAAATGCTGCGCCAGTTCGGGCACCCATGCTGCGGCCCGTGGCAGAAGCGACTGCGCACCTTTGCCAAGGGTTGCATGCACCGGCACTAGTCTGCTGTTCCTTAGGGCGCATAGAATTTGGGGTTGCATGCATAGCTTGTCCTGTCGCACCAGCATTGGAGCTGATTATTTGCCTGGCTGCCCTTCTGCCAATAAAGGATCCGGGGTTTATGCATGGCTTGCCTCTGTGGCAACAACATCGGTACTGAATTTGTGTCCTGCTACCTCTCAGGATGAGGAGCTGCACCACTTGAAATTGGAACGGGCAGCAGAGGAGCCGGTACGTTGCACAACTCTGGCCTGTCCCGTCTGATGCTGCACCACTTCTTGCAATTTGCACGGCATGCCTTGGTGGATGTGGCAAAAATACCCTCGCGGTGTGGTAGTACCCAGGGCAGCCTGGGTGGAACCCTGTGCAGCTGGTTGCATGCGACCGCATGATGGCACAAGACCAATGAAATGGCTTGAACTCTGCCAGTATTTGCTGGCACGCTTGTGCGAGACTGCCTGCGAATCCGGCTGCATGGCCAGAATGCACGTGGCATGTAACTAAGTACATATCATGACGTGCTCCCCTGGCTGCAGGAGGCTGCCCGCCTGGAGGCTGAGGTTGCCGAGCTGTACGCTGAGAACCAGCAGCTGAACAAGCAGCAAACAGCCATCAACAGCGAGGTGCGGGGCCTGAAGCAGCAGTCCAACCAGGCCGCTGACCAGGCCTCCAGCGCCAAGTTCAAGCTGCTGGAGGCGCAGCAGGAGGGGGAGCGGCTGCGCAGCCAGATTGTGGAGGTGGGTGGGGGAGAGGGGGGAGGCGGGAGGTGTTTCCGCATGGGTGGCTGAGTATAGGTGGGCAGGAGGGGAGTTGCTGCGGCACGTGCATGTATGGGATGGAGGGGTTCGTTGAGCCCATGGCGCTTCTCTTGCAGCAGTAAAATCCCACCATGGGTAGTGGAGTACACCCACATCTGTAAGGGTTGTAAGGCGTGTACCTTCTCATCAGCATGCCCATTGTTGAGAAGTGCAAATTCACAGATTTTCGTGATAATCTTCGAATTTGTATTTCATTGCATATTATGATCATATTGTGTGGAGTGACTATGGGCATGGCGGCAGCAATTGCATTGCACACGCGCGTACACACACATACACACACACACCAGCTCCTGGACCCTCACACGCACCTTCTCCCCTGCCCAGTCGCCCGAGAAGGTCCAGCAGGCACTGGAGGAGATCCAGGCCGCTGTTGAGCGTGAGCGGGCCCTGGTGGCTGAGGCAGACAGGCGGTCGAGGGACCTGCAGACGCGGCTTGACAACATTAACAAGGTGGGGATGATACAGAACAGCTTTTAAAAAAACGATTTCTATGCATTTTCTAGCCTTTTCGTTCATATTGGTCAATGCCAATGAATCAAGTTGATCAAGTTCCCAAAATTCCTTCATGTTCATTGAAAGGTAGAATCGTACGCTGCTCTAATCGCAATGCCATTGATCACGATTACAACATAAATCTGCACCCATTTGGTTCCCACCTCATCGCCCCCCACCTCCAGATCCCAGGTTGGCATTCCCAATGCTGTGTAGCCAATCCAGCAATCCCTTCCGTTTCCCACCCTTCCAGGTTGAGAGGGAAATCCCCAAAATCATCCTGCGCATGTCGGAGGTGGAAACCATGTTGCTGTTCAGCTGTGTAGCCCATGCACCAATCCCCTCCCCCTTGCCTCCCCTCCAGGTTGAGAAGGAGGTTGCCAAGATCATCCTGCTCATGTCTGAGGTTGAGACCGAAATCAGCCGCAAGAAGGGCGTGTCGCGCAAGGCCAAGGAGGTGCGGCGGGACATCGGCGCGGGCGAGCAGGAGGCGCAGCAGCTGGCGGCCAAGCAGCAGCACCTCAAGCGGCAGCAGCAGGCGCTGGCGGAGAGGCTGCAGCGGCTGGAACACCAGGTGGGTGGTTAGGTTTGCACATCTTGGCGTTGACGTGGATTTGTGCCCGTTAGTATTTACATGGATATGAATTAGCAATGGATTTACTGTCATTGCCATTGGGGTGGCGGTGGAAATGGGGGGAGCCTGGCGGGTTGCAGAGGGTGGAGCAACAGGTGGGGGTACAGAGGGAGGGGGGGGGGTGGCGGTGTGGGGGGAGACTTTGCAGTGGAGATCCCCCACAATCATTTGCTCACTGTCCCTCCCGGACCACGCGTAGGGCGCCCTGAAGAAGGAGGCTGCTGCGTCTGTTGTTGAGGAGCAGCTGAAGGACAAGGAGGCAATTGCGGCGGAGCATGCGGCCACAATGGCCAAGATCGCAGAGAATGAGGCGCTGGTGAGGGGCGGGGGTGTGGGGAAAGGCCATGCAGCTCCATCATTTATTCTGAGTTTTCATGTCTGTTTTCCTTCCGGATTTTCTGCCTGGATTTCAAAGTGTGTTTATTACCGTGTAAAATACCCTAAACATGTTATTGATCAGTTAGTGTTGCAATTCGCGCCTGGTATGCTGGTTCCAACTGGACACTTTTGCTGATGGCGCGCAGCACAAAGCACTCCACGGCCACTGCCATGCCCACCTGCCTTACCCGCCTAATCTCCTCCACCCCCCTTTCCCCAGATGCGCGCCATGCGCGACAAGGTGCGCGAGGTCCAGGCCGCGCACGCCGCCCAGGTTGCCGCTGTGCTTCAGCGCTACGACCAGCTCAAGCGGGAGGTGGCGGACTACCACGCGGGGCTGGAGGAGGCAATGATGGGGTGCTCGCAGATGGCGTGCTGAGGGGGGTTGGGGGGGGGGACGTCATCTGGTGTATTGTCACCAATCGGCCGGGGGGTGTGCATGCTCGCAGAGGGTGTGTGCAGCTGGCATTGTTCACCCATCAGCTCAGAGTGTATCAGCTGGCACGCTGAGACTGCGGTTGGAGTGTGGAACGGGGGGCATGCGGGCAGAAATTGTGTGCAAGGGGCGCAGTGAGGTTTACAGCGGCTCAGCTCACAGTACTGGGGGGGCTTGTCTGCCCACCTGCGCTTGGCTCAGCAGGCAGTGTACGTATTCATGTACTGCAGCCAACAGGCGCGTGACAAGCAGCCACCAGCAACGCCCACCAGACCACCGCATGCGTGCTGCATGTCGGCCATGCTCTGCAGTAAATGGCCCTTGGGGCGCCATGTCCGCGGCGGGCATGCTCGTACACAGAGATTCCAGGCAGTTGGACTGTTCTCTTCACCAAATACGTGACTGTGATGGATTTTTATGTCATTGACCCACTGACCCACTGGGTGTGACACTGCCCAACGTTGACCCGGCAGAATGTCGCATGAATATTCCAGACTGGGTCCTCATATTCAAATATGCCCATGTCTCGTTAGGTGCGCCCTGGGCCACCGGCTCATCCTGGCTTAGGCCTGTGTGCATTATTCCATCGTTTGTTGTTATGCCTGTCGGACACATTAGATTTTATCAGAACATTGTTGTGAGTCACCCAGATTGCCTTCAATTTAAAACGGCCTTCAACTTGTAACTTGTAACTTCATATATATCCTCACGCCTGGCTGCCTGCGAGCCCCACTTTCCCAGTGGTGGTGTATGCATGCCATGGCGGGGCGTCATAATACAACTGTTTTCCATTATGAATGAATTTAAATTAAATGTTTTGTATTAAACTTCGTGTTCCTCGAGTGCCTGGCGACTTGAACTGGCCGATTGGTCGTCACCTCCTAAGCAACCCTGATCCAAACGAGGGCATCACTCTACTCTACCTGCAACACTGCCTATACTTCCCTGAACTGAGGAGCATCGTTGTGTGTGCATCACCTAGTGGTGGGCACTTCCATGGCGACCCTGGTGGCCGAGAATGGCACCAAAGTGTCGACAAGAGAGGTCAGCTGCGGTCAATCGTGGTCCCAGACATGCCAGATCAACGCACCAGACACTGTTTTCACCAGTTCTCCACGTGCTGCAGGAATTTCTCACGGTGTACGAGGCGTTGAGGGATGAAATAGTGGAGGATGCGTTGTTACAAGGCCAGCCCGGGTTTGCAAAAGAGTACTTAATCAAGGTAGGCATGTTAAAAAAAGCATGACTTGGCATTTCCTATCGTGGGTGGTATGTTTGCAAGCTTGCTGCAAGTGAAAGAACCCAGTCAAGCCGCATCACGGTCTGGGGTGCATGCATCTGCCTGCAAAAGTGATCTGGGCGCAGCTCTGGCACTGCTTAGGTATGGGAAGAGAAGAAATGCACGACGTAATACGAGAAGTCAACCGTAGCTGTCAGGACATGTCAAACCCACTTTAAACTTGCTGCTATGCTAAATGGGCAACTCCATCAAGCCATGCCACACCCCTCAGTACAGTGCACTTCGCCACCCACCACCACCACCACCAACTCCCAAATGGGGCAAACAAGTCACCAGTGGGCCACATCAAATCCACAACCCCTCACACCCGAAGCGTAAGCCCCTGCACAGACAACTGCCCATCTGACAAAATGCCATCTCAAAAGGACTCGAAAGTGAGTCCCTCTCAACCACCGTGGGGACTCCGTGCGTGCAGATGCTGGACTACAACGTGCCAGGTGGCAAGCTCAACCGGGGCATGGCAGTGCTGGATGCGCTCAAGGCGATCAAGGGGGCAGAGGTGGGGCTCGCGGGGGTGGAATGTGCGTGTGAGGTGTCACATTAAATACAGTACTGCCTGATGCAGTGTGCACTTTCATAGCTTTGCGCACATCCTGGTTCATGTAAGGCATGCGTTTATGTCCTGTATTGATGTGTTGTGCCTGCCAGTGTGGCGCGACACATTAAACCCTAAAAATCGTTGCCGCCGTGATGCAACACGCTAGACCCTAACCCCGGACCCTAGATATAACACTTATCTCCAGCGGACGAGAGGTGTGCGTCATCTTGATACCCTGCAGCACTCCAAAACCCTACACCTAAAACCCTGGCGCATCACCGTGGCACTCCCTGCCGGCCCGGGCTAACATTCTCCCCCTGCCAACCCTTGTGTAGGGTGTGAGCGAGGCAGAAGCGTTCAAGGCCAACGCTCTGGGCTGGTGCATAGAATGGGTACGTCGTCCAACCTACACCCACCGCGCCTGCACATAACCCTGGCTAGGGTTTATTTCAGCCTGCCATTGCCGGGGGATAACGTACTTGCGTTCACAGCAAAATTTGAATTGTTTCTTCCTTGCGCTCCTGTTTATTCCCTGGTATCGTCTGCACACAACCCTTCCCTCTCCCACCCCCCAGTGCATGCACCAGATGCGATATTTTGCGTCAGGGGCACTATTTTGTGGCTGAGGCTCCGTATTGTTTCTGCCGTGTGCACCTCCAAGCTTTTTTGCCTTGTTGCCGATGACATCATCAACACCCCAGCACCTTGAAAACCCTAAATAAAGCCCTGAGCTCCCCGCCTGCAGCTTCAGGCCTTCTTCCTTGTGGCTGATGACATCATGGATAACTCCATCACGCGGCGGGGGCAGCCCTGCTGGTACAGGAACCCAGGGGTGAGTAGGGGGGGATACATTGGGGAAATGGAAGTAGGAGGAGGACAAATGGTGATGCACGTTGCAACTGCACGCTTCCCCGGGATCTAGAACCGCCTCACCAGGGAGTTCCATGCCTCTTTCGGGGTGCGGCGGGCTTTTCATCGTTGTCTTGTTCTGTTACATGGTGGTACTGCCCTAGGGGGGATGGTGCTGTCACAGTAAAAATGGAGGGGTGGGTACATCAGATGTGGGTACATACGACACCCCCTCATATGGCCACACAGGCTCCCCCATGAAAGGACTGCGGCAGGGTATTCATAACTGCTATGTTCCTGGATACCCCACCACATATGTACACGCGCAGCCACAGGGTGGCATGGGGTTGTCGGTGATGGTACCATGCAGCATCTCACGTGCACGGGTGTCAATACAAAGGGCCGCAGAAAAATGAGGCGCTTTGGGGCAACAAGGAGCCTCACTGGTTGCCTGGTAAAATCACTGCACCTCCACCCCCTCCCGTCATTCCCACCCCTGCCTCTCCAGGTTGGCATGGTTGCCATCAACGACAGCATCATGCTGGAGTGCTGCATCTACCGGGTGCTCAAGAGGCACTTTGGGGCCGACCCTGCCTACGTGCACCTGCTGGACCTGTTCCATGAGGTGGGGTTCCTAGGGTTCCTAGGGTTTTGGGCCGGACCTCGTGTATGTGGACGTGCCAGGGACGCGTCAGGGACCCTAAATAGGGTTTTGCAATGTGTGTTGCACTGCAAGCGCATGGATCCAACCTCGGATTACAGCTCTATATGGTTTAGGGATTAGCATCGCAGGGCTTGCATGCACCCAGATACCACAGGCCTGACACAGCAGGCGATGGTTAAATATGCCTGTCACTGTATGGCATGTTGGCGCATCCATGCCCCAACTTGCATGGTCTTCTCCTCCCCTGCATTCACCCATATTTCCTTCCCTCCCCTTGCCAACCCCTCCCCTCCCCACCCACCCCCGCAGACCACCTTCCAGACCAGCCACGGCCAACTATTGGATCTCACCACAGCACCCATCGGCACGGTAAGGGGGTAGGAGAGGCGGGGAGATAAGAGGTACCAACGGGGGCAGGGCAGGTGGAGGTTGAACCCTACCTCTCCACTCAAAACCCTAAAAGCCCACAGGTTGACCTTGCCGAGTACAGCCTGCCCAGCGTGGACACGTTTTCGACCCTAAACCCCAACCCAAGACCCTACACCCTAATCCTGTCCGTGTAGGTCGACCTAGTTAAGCACACCCTGCCAACCATAGACATTCTTCAACCCTAATCCTAAACCTAAACCGTATCATTCTTTCAGGTTGACCTAGCCAAGTACACCTTGCCCACCTACATGCGCATCGTGACACATACTCCAACCCCAAACCCCAACCCAAAACCCTAAACCCTACTCCTCTCTATGCAGGTTGACCTAGCCAAGTACACCCTGCCCACCTACATGCGCATCGTGACCTTCAAGACAGCTTACTACTCCTTCTACCTGCCGGTGGCATGCGGGCTGGTGATGGCCGGGCGGGGGGGGGCGGAGGCGCTGGGGGTGGCGGAGAAAATCTGCCTGCAAATGGGGCAGTACTTTCAGGTGGGTGTGTTGGGGGTGTTGGGGGACATGTGGTTGCAGAAGGGATAGCAACATGATTTTGGGGTGGAGAATGTTGGGTGGGTGGCGGGAGATGAAGGGTGTGCAAATGCGGCAGTATTTCCAGGTGGACGGCGGGTGTTGTGGGGTGTGTGGTTGCAGATGGATAGCAATTCGGGGTCGGGGTGAGGGGAATGGTGGGGTGCAGGAGTGTGCTTGCAGGTGGTGTAGGCTTTGTAGGCAGGGGTGGGTGGGGTGCAGAACGGGAGCTTGCAGACGGGTAGTACGGGAGTTTCAAGGTGTTGGGCGGGGCCGTCGATTACCCTGTCGCCTACAAAGGGAAGTCTTCACCCCTCACTTGCCCCCCAGCTTCACAACGGCTACCTATGACTACCTCCATTACGCCAAATTACTACCTGCTTAACCCTAAAACCCTCGCTTGCCCCCCAGATCCAGGACGACTACCTGGACTGCTACGGCGACCCCTCGGTGATTGGCAAGATCGGCACCGACATCAAGGACAACAAGTGCTCGTGGCTGGTGGTGCAGGCGCTGGACAGGGCAAGCCAGGAGCAACGTGCGGTGATTCAGGTGGGTGTGTGCATGCAGTGGGGGTTTGGGGCTTAGAGCTTGGGTGCAGGCGCTGGCTAGGGCAAGCCAGGAGCAGCAAGCGGTGATTCAGGTGGGGGTGTGCATGCAGTGGGGGTTTGGGGTTTAGAGCTTGGGTGCAGGCGCTGGACAGGACGAGCCAGGAACAATGGGCGGTGATTCAGGTGGGTGTGGTAAAATTAGGATCAATAGGCGTGCAGTAGGTGGGCCCATTCCGCACTAAACTCTGCACTACACCCTCGCCCAAGTCTTAGAGTTTCTCACATGCCACAAACCACAAACCCACCTGCACCACGGCCACCCTTAAACCCTAACCGCTGCCTTGCAGGAGCACTACGGCAAGGAGGACCCTGCTTCCGAGGCCCTGATCAAGGGGGTGTACCTGGATTTGGGGCTGGAGGGGGTGTTCAAGGCATATGAGCAGGAGAGCTATGGGGAGCTGCAGGCCGCCATTGAGGGACAGAACCTGGTACCTCACGACGTGTTCAACCTGCTTCTGAAGAAGATCTACAAGCGGACAAAGTAGGGGAGGAGATCATAGGCAGAGGCGGCGGCGGAGGGTAGGGTAGGGTAGGCATTGGTTTGGGGGGAGAGAGGAGGCCTACCATTTGATTTGCTGACTGGGGCATGGTGGTGCATGTGGATGGGAGGGGGATGTATCCAATTCAGCAGGACATGGCATGTGTGCTCTTCCCGTGGCTCACCCACCCACTGCACGTCTAAATTAGCAATAACTAGGGTTGGGTTTAGGGTTTCCCAACACGCAGATGGTCAGCACCCAATACCCCAGTCACAGCAGTTGCAGCAAACGCAATTTTCAGCGCCGTCGGGCAGCACTCCATAGTTTTCGCATTGCAAAGATGTAGGTCAGCCGTGGAGTACAGCTAGTCATGCATGTAGAGTAATGGTAGCCACATGCCGTCGGCTTGAAAGACCTTTCACTGTAATTGTAAATCGGAACGGTTGTGCTGGCCGCTTAATGCGCAAGTAAATTTCAAACTGGAGTATCTTCTAAGTGGTCCACCGGGACAACTTACCGATTTTTCAATGATCAATAATCTTAAGACCTAAATTGAAGTTGGCGCACCGCACACAGATTCAGAAAATTTAATTCAAGTCGGCGTCACCGCAACTCGCTCCTTGGTCTAATATAGGATCCTGCCATCATGGCAATGGCTGCTTACAGAGTTGTAGCCTCTTGCACGGCAAGTTGCACTGCATTAAAATTTCAACATTCAAGTCACTGGCAAAGTGCACATCATTGGCAATCAAATCAAATGAAGCATTACAAATTGGAATAATTCGATTATTGCTACTGAGTCTCAGTTCAATCTAAAGAGAAATTAAGTGGCCAAGTCGTTATGACAGTTGCCACTGATCACAGTCCTGCCACTGTACAGACTACTGCAGTATACTAGCATGGCAGCAAGAATGACTACCACAATACACAGTTCACTCCCTGGGCCACAACCAGCGCTATTCCAGCACCTCCTCACAGGTTCCCGATTACCCCAGAACACCCCCCCACCACCACCATCCTCTCCATGCCCCGTCGCCCCAACCCTTCAGGACCCACTCCTTAACCCATGAAGGCCACGCCACATCCCCCTGGCAGCTCAAACACCCACCCACTCCCACCACAACCCGCCCCTCAGTCCTTCATACCCCTGCCAAACCCCACGAACCCCACCAGCATGAACAGCCCCCACCCACCCCTCCAAGGCCCCCTGATGCCCCTCCCTATCCTAGGTAATTTGAAAACTGCTATAACAAAACAATTCCTGAACATCTAATTGGGTCATAGCAGGGGCGTTAACATACAAACCAGGAACGCATAAAACATTTCTGGTTTATATATCAACACCCCTGGTCACAGGCGACCACCTCCCCTTCCTTTTAACCCTTGAAATCCCCATCGAAGCCTGCAAAGCCCGCCAGCTTAAACACCGCGTGGTAGCGCTTCTTCTCAAGCTTGGAGCACCAGTTCCATGCAGAGGTGAGGCGGCCATCGATGCAGGACCCCGCGTCAAAGAAGTTGTCTGCGCCGCTGCCATCGAAGGCGTGGCGGAAGAAGTCGCACAGGATCTCCTTCCTGGGGAGGGAAGTGTGGGGGGGGGGGGGAGAGGTGAGAAAGGGGGAGGGGGGGTTATGGTGGGGCAAGCAGTGGGTGGTGGTGTTAGGCAGTGGACGGTGGTCATTTTGTATGTGGAGTGCAAGTTTGTGGCGTGGTGTGCAGCTTGAAAACAATTGCCAATTTAAAGTTGCTAATAATCCTCAGTCCTGGAATCCTGGCCCCCCTCCCCGCCTCACCCACCTGCACTCCTCCACCCCTCCGAAAGTGTCCTTCAGATACGCTTGTAGCTGTGGGTCCTTGGCCAGTGCAGGCAGCGCCTCCAGCACCAGTACCACCGGGTTGAGGATGCGGGGCACCTGAGAAGTGGGGGGTGGGGGGTCAGGGCACGAGAGGAGGGAAGGACGGTGGGATTTGGGTGCAAGCCATGACCCACACACTGCGCATGTTGTTGTTGGTGCCAGAAAGGGTACCTGGAGTGGCAGGCGCAAAGATAATAGAGGGCAGGGGTGGGATCCACCCACCACCACCACCCACATGCATGTACTGCGACTGTGAGAACAACTGGGCACTCATTGTGGTCGACCAGACAGACCACCTACCACCCCCACCCCCACCTGCGTGTTGTACTTGTCAATGAACATAGGCGCCTTGGGCACGTTGTGGTCACTTGTGTCATTGACCCCCCCCATCCCTCGAACGAACCCCATCTGCATCACTAACCCCACCCTCGCCCCCCTCCACACCACCACACCCCTCACCTGCGTGTATTTGTCTATGAACATGAGCGCATTCGGCACGTTGTGGTCGCCCATGTGGATGACGCTGGACCCAACCCAGGACCCCACCCTTGCCTGGCAGCGCATGAGGACAGCGTGCATGGCTCGGCTTGTGTCGGGGGATTGCTGCACGCGATTCAGGCCCTGGCCTGCGGTGGTGGGGGGGAGGTGGTGGGTGGTGGTGGTGGTGGTGGTGGGTGAGTGTGTGCCATGACATGTGGTGTGTGGAATGCTGGTTTTTGGTGGCGTATAAAATGTATCCTAGTTGGCAGGCTATGCTGGTTGGCACATTTAGGACGTTTATCAGACGATCGGCTTCCTAAATGTATTGTGTTTGGTAGGGTAGAGGGGAAAGGGGGTAGGTAAGCCTAGGGCCACGTGGGCTGACCTACTCCAGCAGGACCTCAAGTCGCGTGGGATCAATAGATGGTTCAAATAGTGCCAGGAAAGAGCTGCGTGGCGCCGCATATGCAAGACTGACTGATAATCTGGCTATTTTGCTGGAATGCATGTAACTTACTAACTAGTTGGCAGGTGTGCACATGCATGCACAAGACACATGAGGTGGTGCAGGTCAGCGCTCATCATCGGATGATCAACCAAACTTCCTGGGTAGCCCTAACCCCAAAGCCCCCACCTGTATTCACCGGCCTGTAGCCCTCACCCAACAACTCCACCACCCCATTCCCCTCGCACAGCACGTCCCCCTCAGTCAGGCACCACAGGCGGAACACCCCCTACAGCCTAAACCCTAAACCCTAGACCCTAAACCCCACCTGTGTTGACCAGCCTGTAGCCGTTCCCCTCCCGCAGCAAATCCCCCTCCGCAAGGCACCACAGGCGGAACATGTCATGCGCCACCTCCCGCCACAGCGCAAGCGACTGGCGCACAAACGCGTACTGGCGGGCGTGGTTGTGGGTCAGGCGCGCGCCGCCCATGCCCCCGGAGATGGCGAGGGAGTAGCCGGGCTCGGGGGTGGTAGGGTCAAAGTGGGCCTCAAGGAAGGCAATCATCCTGTGATGGCGGGTGGGGTGTGCGTGTGAAGGTGGGGAAGAGGATGGGGGAGGGAGGGCGAAGGGCGTGTTTCCCCATTAGCCATGGCTTGACACTGGGGTTGTATTGGACCGGAGTGCATGGCATTTGGTCGCTATGGGTACATGCGTCAGCTGGTCATCCAGTCACAGGATCAACAATAAACATGTTCAAATGACCAACCAGTCGCCTGATCATATGCCTGGCAACCCACGCACACTACCACACACCCTACCTGTCCACAGGGTCTTAAACCAACAACAGAAACCCTAAACCCTAATCCCCACCTGTCCACGAGGTCCCGGTTGAACAGCAGGAGGCTGTTGTTGTCACCGATGCATTGAAAACCCTAAACCCTAACCTAAACCCTACCCCACCTGTCCACTGGGTCCCGGTTGAGCAGCAGGAAGCTGTTGTTGTCACCAATGCATTGAAAAACAGAAACCCTAAATCCTAAACCCTAAACCCTAAGCTTACCTGTCCACTGGGTCCCGGTTGAACAGCAGGAAGCTGTTATTATCACTGATGCTGTACATGCACCGCAGCAGGTCATCAGCAGGCAGCGCGGAACTGGAGTGCGCCTTCGCCAGCACCTCGCGTGCCCTCTCCTTGGCGCGGATGGCGCGCTGCACCTCGGGGCGCGTGCGGCCGGCGGTGGGGATTTCGGCGGTGGCTGTGTGCAGCAGGGGGTCGCGCAGCAGTGCCAGGCCGCCCTTCTCCTCAAGCAGGCTGCGAGATGAGGGGGGGGGGGGGGGGTCACAATGATCAATGAAGAGAAATATTTCAACACACAGCCACCCCACATGCACATCGTCTCTTACACCGCACCCCCCATCTATACACTCTCCCCAGCACGCACTGGAAATTTTTACCCACACCCGTCACCTGTACACCGTCCACATGGGTCGCACACACATTTGAAATCCAGCAGGTCCTGCACCCCCCCCTCGCAACTGTCCAAGAGCAGGTACACTCCACCACCCACCTTCCACATGCACACCGTCTATAAATGCTCACCCCCCTCCTAGACACCCTCCCCAGCAATCACGCGCATTGGATTTTTTGTGATCCCCACTCCCCCGCAAACCCCCACCTGTACACCGTCCTCATTGGTCGCACACACTTGAACTCCAGCAGGTCCTGCACCCCCCCCTCGCAGCTGTCCATGAGCATGTACACAAGCTTGCCGTACTCCCCGCGCATCTTCTCCGGGTTCATCACCTTGTGGCGCCTGCCCACCTCAAACACGTCCTGGAAGAAGGCCGCGTTGTCCTTGAAAGACCTGCGGGTGGTGATCTTCTCATTAAGTTGCTCATATGCAAATTATGCAGTGGAATTTGTATGCACTGGAATTTAGTGTCATGGAGACAGCCTTGCAGTAAGCACACCCACATTGCATTGCATGCTGTGATGCGCCACCGCCGTCAGGGAGGTCTCCAAAACCCACCCCCCATCCCACCCCACCCACCCTCCACCTATCCACAATCAGCTGCTGCCCATCCTTGTAGTTCTGGGCGACCACCAGCCCGCACAGGATGGCGCAGCCCCCCGTCCCTTGACCACACCCACCTCAACACCATCAAACGCTGCCCCTTCCAGGAATGTTGCGCAACCATTCGCCTGAACCTGACCCCCACCCCGCCAGGACCCCTCACACCCACCTGTCCACAATGAGCTGCTGCCCCTTCTTGTAGTTCTGCGCCACCACCAGGCCGCACAGTATGGCGCACACGTCGCGTATCTGTGTGTGCGCGCGCTGTGTCTTGCTCTTCCAGCTCACCACATCAACCTTGTCGGTGTATTCGCTCACCTACAGGGACGAAAATGATACAATGTAAATTAAACAATAAAAAAAATATTATTACGCTTCCTGTCCTCGGATTCATTCTTTGTACTCGCTCACCTTCAGGGCATAAAAAGGAACAGTCATTAATAAATAAATTTACTCTGGTTAAAAAGCTGTGAATCATGAGTGATGCTGATGAATGGATGAATGGCGCGTACTTGTGCAAGGCTGCCTGCTGATCTGACTTTACTGGCAGAATGCACGCAATCTGCTTGCACTGCTAGAGTGCATGTAGAGTGCACAACCACCCGCTCAACACCAGCGCCCCCTCCCCTCCAGCATATATAGGCATCTTTAAGAACAAAAACATTATTATTCCATTTCTTTTGGTATATTTTGTTATTGCTCACCCCCAGCGCCCCCTCCAGCAGCCTCAGCAGCCTGCGCTCCTCCATGGTGAGGCGCAGGGGGATGAAGCGGGCGCGCTCACTGAGGTCAGAGGTGGTGGCGGTGGGGGGCGGGAGTAGGGTGGCGGCAGGGGTGGCCATGTCCGCATCCTGCACGTCATGAAAAACCGTCAGATTATGCATTTGCCTGCGCTTGCGCGTCAAATGGGTGCCATTTTGTGAGGTCGCACGTCACAGTACCATCAATTCCATGTATCTGGGCACTGTCTACTGCTCACGCAGCCACACCCCTGTGCGACATGCGCAAGTGGTCTGGTCTATGCAATATTGTAAATCATGCTCAAATGGTGGATGACTGGTGGCCGGCGGAGTGTCAACGTATGCTTGGAGGCATAATTCCTGGTTCTGATATGAAGACAGGCCACCCCGCCCCACCGCGCTCATTCCCCCATGTCCCCTCCCCGCCCATCCCCTACCACTCACCTCCCCTAGCGCCCCTGCCTCCTCCTCCCCTTCCTCCCCCTCATCCCCTGCCTCCCTTGGTCGCTTCATCTCAACATCGTCGGGAATGGACAGGTCAGCCTGCGAGGCAACACAAAGCTTAGCTAAGCAATGTCTTTAGACTAAATGACGATGACCGGTGGAACCATCATATGCCCAGACATACAGTTGATCTTGCCACATGCCCAAGGTCTACAGCCAGCCCCTGGCAAAAGCGCATCGAAACCTTCCTCGTGACCGCTTTTGACACTAGTTACACGGGGCATAACTATGACATCTGTTGGCCTGACCCCCACTGCCCAACCATCCAAGCCCGCCCATCCATGCGCCAAGTGGCACTCCATCACCCTCCACGCATTCCATGCCATGCACCACGTGGCACTACCCACCATCACCACCACCACCGCCCGCTTTGCGCTACCCTTTGCCAGCTCACCACCACCACCACCACCACCACTGCCACCACACCCACCACCACCACCCACCTGCGTGGAGCTGCGCTTAGCCCGCTCCACATCCGCCCGCTGCTGCGATGCAAACGCCTTGGCCTCCCGAGCAACCTCCTCAAGGGCCTCACGCAGCTTGAACACCTGGCGCAGCCAAAGCTTTAATTCTAGGGATTATCATCCTTAAATTTAGGGTTTGGCTGTCTGCATGCTCCACGGTGCAAAATCTACTGCCGTAATCGTCGCAGTTAAAGCTGCTGTTTACAATTACACTTGCAAATTACACGGGGTGATGCTGGTTACAATACAGTACTGTCAGACAATGGTACTTGCCATACGGTGATACTTAGCAGTGAGAAATATTCTTGCAAGCACCTGAAGCACTTCACCCCTGCAAACACTTCTGCATCACACCCACATGCCCCACCCCACCCAGACCCCTCACCTGGAACGCCAGCCCCTCCGGCCCCCCTCCCCCGTTTGCCTCCACCCCCCCTTGAGCCCCGCTGAACAGCGCCTCCACTGCCTGCGCCTGGCGCAGCACCTCGAGTGCATCCGCCTCCTTCTGGGCGGCATACTCAGCCAGCTGCTCCTGCGCCACCTGCAATCACATGCGCCAATCCGACTCTTCAGTCTGTAATTTATACAAGCATATATATGCGCCAACCCCGTGTCTCAAGCTAAATTCCATTTTTGCGTGTCTTGTGCACGCATGCCTGCATGCAGTGTGGCGCCTCCTTCTGTGCGGCATATTCTGCCAGCTGCTCCTGAGCCACCTATGAAATCACGCTGAGAAGCTCACCTAGATGGTTTGTCGGTCTATATGCCACCCTGCACCACCTATGCGCCAAGCAATCATCAACACGGCTATGCAAAGCCATGGATGCATCCCAATTGGGCATGTACGCGCCTGCATAGAAAAGCCTCACCTCCCCCCCCTGGCATGGCATCTAAGCACCTGCAGGCTGCGTGACCTGTCCAGCGCCTCAGCTTGAAACCCTAACTTGGACCTAAAACCCTGACCTCCCCCCTTAGCATTACGCCTCCCACCTGCGACTTGCATGTCCTGCCCAGCGCCTCAGCCTAAAACCTAAACCCTTCTTGGCATGGCGTTCCGCACCTGCAGCTTGCGTGCACTGTCAAACGCCTCAGCTTCAGCGCGTTGTCGCCCTAGCTGCTCCTCTGCAAGGGGAGGGGGAGTGTGGGCATTTACGCATGCAGGGAGTCAGGATGAAAGGGGAAATCTGTGAAGGCAACTTCTGCCTGCATGGATGGATGTGACGGACCAAAACACGCACATGGCATGCAAACAACACGCGTTGCACTGCGTGCACCACCGCCCATGTCTGCTTCCTTGCATGCAATCGCCATGACCAGGGGTGTTAATATATAAACCAGGAATCCCAGGAATTCCTGGTTTATATATTAACACCCCTGCCATGGCAGAGCACATCAATGCGTACTCACCATACAGGCTTATCGATGTATCTTCCTCCCCTGTGTGCCCGTTCTCCTCACCCCCCTGCTCAGTCACCATGCTGGTCCCCTCCTCGCTATCCAGCACCTGGTGCAGAATGACATAATTATTTACTGCAGCAATTCAGACGAGGTTGCGACAGTTTAACCCAACAAGCCAACCCCAGTGTAAAAATTACACCAGCTTGCTGAAAGGTATAAAGCCTGCCGCATTGCTTTTGTACCAAATGATACGTAAGGGGTCACAGGCAACTCCCGGGCAGAGCGCTCCCCCATCTCGGGGAGGCACGCAAGAGCAGCAAATCTTATGCAAGGGTAGATTATAATGCTGGATTCCCACAACCACTCTTACCAACCCTTAAGCAGCCCTAACCAGCCAGCACCCACCTGGTTGAGTGCTGCGTGCTGCACGCCGCCCCCTCGCTCCCCCATGTCTGACCGAAACACGCTGCCCAGCGCGCGGCACAAGTCGCTGAGGAGGCCTGGCGAGCCTGTCATGCACGGCGCACGCCCTGGTAGGGCAGGGAGGTAAAGGATGGGGTGTTAGCAATGTGGGGAGGGGGAGGTATGTGCTGAGCGGGGGATGTGTGGCGGGTGTGGGTGCATGGTCACCAGCGCCACGTCAGCACCCAAGTAGAGCGCCACCAATACCACCACCACCACCATCACCCTAGGTGTTGTGCAATGGGCGTCTAGCAGGCAAGCAATGGTGGGTGGGTTGATGAAGTGGGCAGCACTGAAAACCACCCTGGAAACAGCCAATGCCTCACCTCACAAGTTTTCAGTACAGGTGAAGGCTGGCACAACTTGTTGCGCGTGGGTGTACTCGCAGTGCGCGGGTGTCATGCGTGCAGCGAGTGCAATGCGCGTTGCCAAACCAGCACCCCTTGTGGTGCAGTTGGCGGTTCAACTGTAGCCTCCCTTGGTCTATGCCACGTCCTCAGCCGTGGAAAGCTATGAACCTGCTGAAAATTGCAGCCTACTCTCTTGGTGGGTTTAACTGGCTCAGGTAATGGTGCAACTTGGGAGTTCAATGTATGCTGTATTACTGCCACAATCCATGGCAGCTCGCAGTTCAGGGCACGGCATGAGAGTAAAAGTGGTAAAACCCATCAAGGAATAGTCACAACGCTGTAACCATAGGAGATACTGATGGGCACCCACCAGATGCACGCAATGACAGGCATGGCAGGCAAATGTCAACTTGTTCACGCCACCCCATAGGCAAAAACGCTACAATGTAGGCAAGCATGCAGACAATCACACTGCCCAACCACTGGAGGAAAGCCGGACACTGTACCCACAATAGCAACTGTTCAAACTGCCGAGATCACTCCGGTTCAAAGCCGACCACTATACCCATGCTCCTGTACCCACCACAGCCCACCAGTGCCCAAAACTTCTATTAGCACGTTGCTTGAAATGTACGTTACATGGGTGACACGTTAACCCTTGAGAGCTTGAAATTGGCGTGATCTGCAAGGCACTTTTAAACAGTTGCAGCATGTCCTGGGGACCGTCTCCTCACCTCGGGCAAACGCTCTTGTCCCTGTGTCCAAGGATGGCGTCACCCTGCCAGTTTGGCTCGTAGGGTCTGCAACTTGCAGTGCAAGTGTGTTCAATCGCTGCCCTGCTCGCCCTTGTCGTTCAAGTTACAAAAGTTGACGGCGGGAATTGTAAATTAAATGCTTTTGTTATTAAAATCACATTTGTTTACAAAGGCAGGCCAGTTTTGCTCCTGCTGCACTTAGTCTGCAAGCCAACCTGTGCACACTCACATACTGCAACCTCATCTTGTTCACTTGGATCTATGACAATACATAGCCATTGTCTCTGTTACAGCCGCAATGCTTCTGTATAGAATCCGAATCCGAATCCACATATACGCTCAATGCTGCACTGCAAGTGACAAGGGTCAACAATACAACCATTGGTGCATATATATATTGCACCCTGACAAGCGGTAGCCAACTGGCAATCCACCCAGTAAATAATAAGCCAGGCAATTCATAATGCTATGCTATTGCCTAATATATACGTTAAACTGCAACTCAAGCTGAGCAGGGCAGTGAGTCACTCAAAAGAATCAAGAATGGTCCAACACAGTTCTGCAGTCTTGAGCAAAGGAGGTTCTATTTCTATGAAAAGACTCAACACCTAGACAGTACTTGTGACATATCCTATCTGATTGTTTTTGCGCAGACGCCATGCCTGAGCAAGGTTTCCACTAGCTGTGTACTAAGGAACCCTAGGCAACCTGTTGAGTCACGTCAGCGGTGCTGTTTAAGCTCTTGCACCCAGAGCAGGGTTCGTTTTGCTGTGTCAAATGCCCTATCAACAGGTGGTTTGATCCACGGTGTGTGCCTTGTGTCAAAGATATCTCTCAGTCAGCTGAATGCTCCCGGCAGCAGCAGCGATGTTTTGATCATCGCTCCTTCCTAAAACCCGAAATCCTCAAACTCTAGAGCCGCTTATTCCCCAGGTACAAGCACTTTGTCGATGATGTGGATGATGGTCTGCAACGAACATCCATTGTTAACAACTAGAAAAGGACAACCAAAGCAACATTGCTGCGCATATGATTGCCAAACACTGGCAGGTACGCTTGGCAATCACAGGGGCTAGTGTATAATTTAAAGTAAAGATGTAGGTTATAGGCTCACCACACAGGCCCTGATGTTGCAAGTCCACCAAAGTCCACCACCGCATAGAGTAAGCATTTAGGGTTTGGTTTAGGGTGTAGGGTGAGGGCTCACCTCGCACGCCTTGATATCAGAGTCGACCACGTCTGCCACCACGTTGCCCCCCGAGATCATGACCGACCCTCCAAAGGTGTACACCTGGAGGGGCTTGGCGTTCGCGTTGTATGTGTCCAGCGTCTTGCGGTTCATCTCAGACAGCATCTCAGCCTGCAGGGCCACAGGGTTGTGAGCAAATCAGGCTGTGATCAGGCTGCGAACAAATCAAAAGGCGCCAGAAACACACTTTAAAAGCCAGGACCGCTTCAAAAAACCTCCCCCATGATAAAAAGCAAGTGGCGCTTGTAGACTTGAAGGAGGTGGGCCACACCAGGCAAGGTACAGGCACTCACTCCAGGGTTTAGGGTTTAGGGTTTTCCAGCTCAGGTCACCATGGCAACCCCATGGCACAATCCATAAAACATGGCCAGGGCTTACCGTGTACGCCTCTGGCACCACGTGGTACATGAGCACCTCCGCCACCGTCTCTGGGGGGATCTCGGTGATGTTGGTGATGCTCAGCGCCTCCAGGAGGCCCTCAAAGGCATCGTTGTTGGGGGCGAAGATGGTGGCGGTCAGGTTGTCGGTCTCAAGCAGGGCTGTGGGAAGCAAGGGGGGGATAGTGGTGAGTCAAAGTGGACAAGAGGTGGTTTTGCATTTGCCTTGTCGATACCAGGGAAAACACCCCCACCAAACGCACCAGCAGTTCGTGGCTGATAGTTCAAACCTTCATGCTTTTATATTTGAATTTGAGAGGAAACAACAATCCTGGTCAGTGAGTTCCACTTGGCAAGGTCACGCCCACATGGGGCCCACAGGTGCAGGGTTTTGCAGGGCACTTACGTAGTAGTCCAGCATACTCTGCAGCCGCCACGAGGTAGGACAGGTCATCGTTGCTGGTCAGGGCCTCGGCTGGGGTTCTGCAGGGGGGTGCTGGCGGTGGCGGGGATGACAGGACGGCTGGTGGGGAGCGCCTGGCCTTTGGTGGGTGGGTGGGTGGCTTTGACTTGGGTGGGGACTGCTTCTTCACCTTGGGTGGGGACTGCTTCCTCCCCTTGGGTGGGCTGGAGGGTTGCCTGGCAGCTGGAGGAGAGCAAGGACGTGTTTAGGGTTGAGGTTAGGGTTTTGGCAGATGGAGGCGAGAAGCAATGTGGTCTTTTAGAAAGCAGGGTTGGTGCAACAATGGCGGTAGGCAGTGCAGTGTAGGGGCCCAGCTGTTTTAAAGAGATGGGCAGACTGAGTGGACCCACGACCAGGCGAGAAACGTAGAGGGATGGCAGCAGGGTACGTGAAGAGAACTCACCAAAGGCCTCTACTGCCAACAAGGCAACCAGTAGGACCAGCAGGGTGGACTTGTGGGACACCATGTCACCTACGCGTCGTGCTGGTGGGTATGCACTGCAGGCGGCACGACGGAGGGTTAGTTGTCATTTGCAGGCAGGCTTCAGCGAAGCATAGAGCAAGTTCCCTATCCGAACCCTGTCTCATCACAGATCGCAATGTCAGCCGCATCTGGTCTGTGTGTAAGTGTGACTAACATGCGGGACATGGGCTTGACTTCTCTGAGGCGAGCACGGCAACAGGTAAACGCGCAAGCCTAGGGAAATACAAAACTTTGTAGGTATATGCAGTTGGAAAACTCTGACGCCGCACTTTTAGTGGGCTCGCTGATATGCGGAGTGGGCCAGGAGTGGGCAGAGGAAACGACAGACGCAGGCAAGACACCCCCGCGAGAGGAAGAACAACAGCAGGAAAGAAAGAAAGAAAATAACTAAACACGAAGTGACACATGGAGACCAAAAGTTGGGGCAAGGGTCGACAACGACTGCTGAGCTGCGCGCAGGTATCCCCAAAGCGTTCAAACCCGAGCCAACGACGACCAGACCAAGCCACCCACACAAAAGCTAGAGCAATGCACTAGTACGCAGGCGGACACACAACACACACACCCACGGAGCCCAGCGACGCGGAATGCTTCCCGCACGGCAACAATTTCACAATATTCCTCGCATAGCCGCAGGGACCACCATGAGTCATTTTTAACTCACCTTGCCCGCGCGCTGCTGGGCAGTTCTGAGGGTATAGCAGGGAAGACAACGCAACCACAGCCTAAGTTAACGTAATGTGAAGGCTAATGATGGATGGTGGGCGCTTGAAAGGAGCATTTGCTCATCGTTTTGACGGCTATCACTGCAGTGGGTTTCGACCGCTCGGTTCGCCTTGAAAGGGGCCACAGGGGTATTACTTGAAAATGCAAGCGGGAGAGTTGTGGCTAGCCAATTGGGCATTGCACGCAACCTGTTTTAACAAGAGGTAACGGTCACAGGTTTCCATATATATCTGCGGTACTGTTATATGCCTTCTCAAAAGCCCCTATTGCTGGCACAGTAAGCCGACTTTTCACCGCATTGGGCACTGCATGCAAGTTGTGCACCCGCTGCCGTCAGTGATTAGACACAACCACCTCTATCTTGTTTACCCTGTTGCTTATCTCCGCTGCTGGCTGCATTTGAGACTCCTTGCTTCATAGTACCGCAGGACTGGGTTGTCTTCAGTTCCCTGTATGCCCACAGTGCCCGCACCATTCTGTGGCCTGTGTACCTTGGGCCAAGGGCCCTGTGGCCCATTTCTGCCGTCCTACTCTTTACCGTTGATTTAAAAGCTGGCAGATAAATGCAATAGCGCCTCAGGACCGCGCACGCAGATGCCTGTCAGGATACGCCTGGCCAGGTTTGGCCGCAAGGTATGCATGCATATGCATTCCAGCGTCTCGCTGGTAGCAGCTTCATGCATTGGCTGTGCCTCTATATGCAGCAGTGTTTTGTTGAGCAGAGCAGGACGAACCTACCTTCTGTCCAGATATGCATGCATACATGATTGGGTACAAGTGGGTAATGCATATTCCCCGGCCATGGCCTGACCTGACCGCTCCCGTTGCAGAACTCTCCATTCTATCGGTTGTTTGTTGCGGATTCGCGCTGCCCCAGGGATGGCAAGCACCTGGAGCAAGTAGGCCACTATGACCCATTGCCAGGTGAGCAACCAGCGGTCATGACATGCTAGCCGCAAATGTTCGCGTGGTTTCCACTCCTCGATAGCACCACTCACAGTCATAACGGCTCTTTACACGGTGTTCTAATTTTCTGCAGGCAAGGATGGCAACAAGCACGTTGGCCTCCACATAGATCGGATAAAGTGCGTCGGAACCCTACCCAAAATCCTGACCTTCAGCGCATCCACAGCTGTGTGCTTGACAAGCTGCATCACATTCCCAACGGTTGGTGGTTTGCTGAACAAGGGTGCAGAAACAATACATTGTCATATACCCGTACGTAGCCTGTCCCTCAACAAGCGCATGGTGCAGGATTCAGGGGGTTAGCGAGGGGATACGGTAATCACCGCAAAATTTCGTGACCAACAATACTGGTGTGGGTCACCAGGATTGCAGGGTTTTCCTATCCCTCCCCGTCCTGATGTTTGCTGTGTGCAGGTATTGGCTGTCAGTGGGTGCCCAACCCTCGTCAACAGTGGCAAGGATCTTGGGCCAGGCAGGCATCACCCCACGCCCACCGAGGAGGCCATCCACACCCAAGGGGCCAAAGAACCCTGACAAGCATAAGAAATAACTGGAGGGGCATCCAAGTACACGGTGCTTAAGGAGGCAATATGCAATGGCGTGGCGCCAGGAGCGAGGGTGGAGGGTGGGGGCCTGCACAATGGCAGTGGGGTACTGCAGCTCACAGCTTGGACGATGGTGGGTGTTTGAGCCTATCAAGTTGGTTACACAGCTGGCAGCCAGACTTGAACAGTGGCAGTGATATTAAGGGTATGACTTGACGTAAGCTTCAGACAAGGCGGATGTGTCTGTGGTATGTTCCACTGAAGCAATCAACGTCAGACTGAAAGCTGTAGCATGTGGGCTGTGACAATAGGTTACATATACAGCCCAACCCGCATTGTCCTGCTAGCAGGAGAATGATGTAACCCAACTCAAACAGCACTGGATTGCGCATACTGTCCGTTGGGTGAGCACCACAAGGCTGTTGTACCGTTTGCTTGCCTGCTCCGCTGGTTGCACCAGTGACAGGCATTCAGCTACTTCTATCTGCCTCTTGGACCGACGTCCTGGTAAGGTCGGATATTTGCTTGTCAAGGTCTTCAATCCTGGTGCCCATCTCGTCAATACGAGCCAGGACAGTATCCGCCATCGTCTGAAACCTTGCTTGCTGCATATGCAAAGGACCTGTTAATCCTGCATTCATGAACCTTGCAGGCAGAGATATTGGGTGCAGATGGTTTCAGTTCTCTGTCTGACAGTAGCAACATATGCCTGGGTGCTTGTATTGTACCAAATAACAGCACCAGGTGGGCTGTGCCCCCTAGTAGTATGTGTACCTTACTGCCTAGTCAGGTTCATGTGCTTGCTTCACGCCAATTTGTGGACC
This sequence comes from Heterotrichella gracilis, assembly GCA_032358255.1. NCBI lineage: Eukaryota > Xanthophyceae > Tribonematales > Xanthonemataceae > Heterotrichella > Heterotrichella gracilis. The sequence continues at coordinate 189,536 of JAULBX010027052.1, forward strand.
TACTTCAGTTCTGCTCAACGGTTCAATCCTAGACCCAGTCTATCAACCTCAACAATCAAAGTCAAACCTATAGTTACAGGCTTACCATTTGTCCCAAAAGGTTTTGCACCTGCACAAGACAAGCAGCAGCAGTCAGTCGGTACCAGTGAACCAGCGACCAAGGTCAGCAGTCACAGTAGCCACTTGAGGAACAGAAAGAACTTACAAACTGAGATGCATCCACTGGTTGCGAGCTGGCTGTTGGTTTGTCCATGCTGCCGGCTGTTGCGAGTCAAAGATGGTGTTTTTGGAGTTCTGTTGGGGCAAGGCTTGGTCAAACTCGGTGGCGCCAGTGATGACGGGGCGTGCACGAAATCAACAACCGCCGAATAGAAGACGATGGATACGGGGTTGCAGGTGTACTGAACTGATGGCGTGTCAAGTGATGGCTGGTGGTTGTAACCCTAAGAATTCACTGTGAGTACGGTAGTCGTGAATGCCGCAAAGTCGATGGCGTCACGTCAGCTTTGGCACCCAATAACGTATATCTTACAAGGCCTTAGTTGAGCTTATTATTGGGGCATCTGCTGTGTTATTGGCACAAGTATTCTTCGAAGAAGATTTTGCTCTCTGGCAAATTTGATAGGGCAACCTGAAGAACCCTAAAGGGTTTTGGGCACTGACAAGTGTGAAAATTTTGGCAGCTGCCATGACTGCGTCACAGTGGTGTTGTTTATTCTAGAGGATATTGCCCTCAGCTGACCATCAATAGAGCTCTCTGTTACACTTGACAGGTGGAGTCAGTCCCCAAGGAAACCCCGCTTGACGGCCACTGATAACACCAACACTTGCATTCTCAGCATGGCCAGCATTGGAAGTCCTTCTGGAGTCACAGTACGCAACACCCCGGGGCCCCCGCGGGGGAGTTCCCAGCACGCCACGACAGGTGGACACTGATCGCTGGAAAACATGCCACGGGGGGAAGACCCTCCACGCTCCCTTCTGCAGGGTTGAACCTCCCACCACACAGGCTGTGATGTACCCAATAGCACTTGCATGCGGTCTTGCATGCATCTCAGCAGCTGACAGCCTATATCTCTATCCTCGCCCTAGTGGCTGGCACGTCAATGTCTGCTGGGACAGGCACTTCATGGTCTGCTCTCATAATCCAGCTCTATCCCTAAGAGGTCCCCAGTAGGTTTGCCTTCCTACCACTACCCACTGTGCATTCACCCCCGCTGTGCAACCACCGCCCAATCTGGTGGCTGCAAAGCGCTCCAGGCGAGTAGATGCGTCTAAAAACCCTTAGCTAGGGTGTCAACTCGCTTGCGCTGCGGCCAGCTGTGCTTCTAGTTCGGCCACACGGGCCTCCAGCTCAGCAACCCTGCAGCAGATGTGTGGGTGTGGGTGGACGTGGGCGGGTGTGGGAAGAGGGGGGACATGATTGGCATAGGGTCGCAAGCAGACAAGGGGGGCACAGACGTAAATTCTGCTGGATTCCTAATCCCTGTATCTCAATTTGATACGGCCCAATGCATGCGCAGGCACACAACCTGTCCTCCTTTGCCCCCATACCACCCTGTCATCGTACAAGTGCAAGGACAAGCACCACACGGGGCATCTGAAACCTGGATCATTAACCCTAATCGTAACACCCCACGCACCTATTGGTCCGCTGCTTCTCTGTCTGCACCTGTGGCGTGTAGGGCGTGAGCAGCATCTTGCTGAACTGCTTGAGGGCATCCGTGCCGCGCACCTGCAAGCCAAGAAACCACACACTGTTGGCCAAAGCGCCCACAAGGACCGACATGCGCCCAAGTGCACCCACATCCATGCAATTATCGCACCGTGAGCAGCGGTTTCTGAAATGAGTGCCACCACACAACCGCCTCAGTCACGCGGTGCTAATACAAACCAACCGCCAGACCCCACACGGTGACAAAAATATACCCTAGCGACACCGGCCTCGCCATGTCGCATGAAAAATGAAAGGAAGGTGCGAACAATGGCAGTAACTCAAGAGTGTAGGGGTTAAATACGTGGCACCTTATAACCTCCTCCAGCAGGGACGGCACCGCTTATGTGGACACAGGTGAAAGCAAGGGGTTTGCTGCTAGTGGATTGTGACTACAGCAATTCTTTCAGTGCACGCCGCCCTCCCCTCTTCCTCTAGCAAGAGTACTAGCCTTATGTGAATGTGGGGCTAGAGGTTTGGGCTAGGGTTTGCGGGCATACAGCCCTCACCTCTTCCTTGCAAGGGCTGCAGCCTTGTTTACCGCACTACGGGGCTAGGGGATTGGGGCTAGGGTTTCAAGTGCACGCAGCCCTTACCTCCTGATCTAGCAGGTGTAGCAGCGTAATGTGCAACGGGTTCTAGGGTTTTATGCGTGTGAAGGAGGCTAAGGTTTTCTGTGCATGCCGCCCTTACCTCTTCCTCCAGCAGGGGCAGCAGCGTAATGTTGAAGTCCTCGTACAGCTCGTAGAACTGCGCCAGGTACTTTTGCTGCATGCGCATGCGGGCGGCAAGCAGGCGGGAGGAGGAGACTGCGGGAAGGGGGGCGATGCGTAATTTAGACTGTGAATGGCAGGGGAGAGAGGACACAAGAAAGGGGAGAGATGGAAGCGATTAACGATAGGAGATAAGGAGAAATCACATGCCGGAGGTTGGTACCCGAGCAATAGGGGCGCATTAAGGGCAAGCCTATCATTTCATCCTCTACTTCACCCCACCACATCACCACCACAACCCTCCGTCTTCATCTCCAATGCCCCCACCCAAGTCCCCTCCCCTCCCACCCCCTGCCTCACTTTTACTGTGAACAGCACCTGGTTAACCCCATACGTTTTGCATGTCCATACCAGAGCGCACCACCCCCCCACCCCCACCCCACCCACCTTCGGTGTCGAACAGCACCTGGTTGACCACGATGTTGTGTGTATCCATGTTGAACCGCGCCAGCTCTTGGGGCATTCCATCACCGCCACCACCACCACCCTCCCAGAGGTATATTGACCCATGATACTACACGTATGCTGTTACTATATTATATATCCCTGCTCACACCCTCCCTGCAACCCCACCCCACCCACCCACCTTCGGTGTCAAACAGCACCTGGTTGACCACAATGTTGTGCGTGTCCATGTCAAAGCGCGCCAGCTCCTGCACCAGGCGCTCCGTCTCGTACAGCGACAGGAACTCAGGGATGCACACGCACACAAAGGTGGTGAGGTCGGGGTCCTTGAACTGCGTGTTCACCTCCTCAACAACGGCCTGCAAGGGGGGGAAAGGAAGGGAAGGGGGGTTTAGTGGGGAACAGGGGGTAGGTTGTCTTTTTGGGGGGGATATCACTTGGCGTCCCACTGGAGAAGATTTATTGGACTGCGCATGCACATGACTTTTGCTTCCCCCTTCAACCACTGTCTCAACAACCCAATGCGCGGTTCCCACCCACCTTGAGCTGATCCAGCTTTGTCATCAGCTGTTCCTGCATGTCCCCCAGCCCCGCGCCCCCCAGCAGGGCTGACACCTGGCCGATGACCCCTCCAAAGGCCCCCCGCAGGCTCATCACCTTGGACAGCCCCTTCTCTAGCAAGGTGGGGAACTGGAGCAGCCTGGGAGGGGGAGGGGGATGGGGGTCAAGTGTGGGGGCATGAATCTTGGCCGCTGAAGGGGAGGGGCCGGGATGGGTGATGATGGGGAGACTTACAAAAGGAGGGTGCTGTGCCATTAAATCGCTGCTGAGCCAGTCACAGTACAAATTCCATTACCACTTTACGTCACACAGGATGTACTACTTATTATTACACGCGTACCGGTAACAAAGCCAGATCAGCAATCAGCCTTGCACAAGCATGCGCCACCCGTCCCTATCCTGGCATTGCTTTTATCATTTTTTGATGTACTACAATATAAACGTAATCATAATGCGTATTACCACAGCAGAATACAAAACAACAGAATAAATGCTAATGTGACCGCAGCAACCTTTCCATAGGCAACTCCCGGGTGGGGTGACTCCCGATCCCCAGGAGGCGTGCAAAGAACAACTTGCCCGCTAAATGCAGAAATTCACCGCCACAGCGCCTGCGGGGGGACTAGAATAGGAATATTCTTGTCCCCCTGGTGCTGCAAGGTGTCCTCCCCCCTTTCACTCACCGTAACGTGTGCCCCGTGGGCGCGGTGTCAAACACGATGCAGCTGTAGTCCAGGCTCTGCACCTGCTTCATAACCTCCGCAAAGCTCATGGCCTCGTCGATCCCCGGGATCGACCCCGCCAGGTCTGACAGAAATGAGCTTGGCCCCGCGTCGTCCATGGACTCGATGGAGGGGTCCTCAGGGGTAGGGTCCACTTCCTAGGGTTGAGGAGGGTGCTGGGTTAGGGTTTAGGGTTTGGGAGGGTGCAGGGATTAGGGTTGAGAGCTCGGGAGGGTGTAGGGCTTAGGTTGGAGGAGATCGTCATGATGCTGGCGATGTTTTGGTTGAATTCGTTTTGTCTGTAGAGGGGGCAGCATGCTTGCGGTGACCAGGGGTTGGCGCATTGCCCAGCGAGCGGGGTTCTCAAAGCGATGCATGGCGGAGGCGGATATGTGAAACTGGTACTGGTTGTACATTTACCACATACTATTACTACAACAGCACGGGAGTCCTCCTCGAAACCTCCTGTTTGGTGGCTGTATCGTGGCGATGCCGTGGCTCGGTACAGCCCATGGTCGATAGTGACAATACAATGCCAAGCAACGAAGAAAACCACTGTTGCGGCATCCGATGAATGGAAGAACCCAATAAAATATTCGGCGATGGGTTGCGTTTTGAGAGCCAGTTGTACAAAACAGGCACCTCGACGAGTCTGCATGCATGGCATATGCATGCATACAGTACCATCACAACCCAGTCAACAATCCAACACCAAAGGCGCCACCCCAATACCCATATACACGCATCAAAACTTCCCATCACACCCACCATCGCATAGAGGTTGTCGAACCCCTGCACCTGCGTGGGCTGGCGCGTGAACTTTTGCCGGAAGGCATCGCTCAGGTTGTGGGCGGGGTCGGTGGAGATGATCAGCACCGACTCCCTCACCGCCGCCAGCTGCACCGCCAGGCTGCAGGAGCAGGTGGTCTTGCCCACGCCGCCCTTCCCGCCCACGAAGATCCACTTCAGCTCGGTTTGGTCCACCACGTTTTGCAGCGTGCCGGGCAGCTGGGGGGGATCTGCCATGGCTAGGCCCGGGGGCCCGGGAAGGGTTTGTTGGTGCGTGGGGCTGCTGATGGGGTCGAGTGCCGGGGGTGGAGTGGGATTTGGGAGGGGAGGAGGGAGTGGGTGTGGGTTCCAAGGCTGTTTGGCAGGGACAGGGGAACGGCTGGATCTGTTGAGAATGTGGCGATGACGGAGAGCACTAGTACTGTACGTGTGAGATTAGCTTGTCATGTTCAATGCTATTAAGTGGCATAAGTAGCAGCAAGTACCAAGCTTGCTGCATATTGGGCGCACCACAGTTGCCCAGCGATCCAAACCCTTCAGTAGGGTAAACTTGGAGCGGGTGACCTTACGGCCCGTAAGTTACGGGTCAGGGGGTTGTGTTTTATATTGAATTGAGTGTAGGTTGAGTTACAAGCAGCATTGAATTGAGTGTAGGTTGAGTTACAAGCAGCAATGCAACACAACATTTTTAAAGTCAGCAAAACAAGGATGCTGCAGGCACACACAGTATTTTAATGAAAGCACCCGATGGCACAGCATCACTCGATAACCCTGTGACAGGTAGATGTCTAAACACATTACAAATGAATCAAAACCTCCTTCCCTTGTTGTGTACATAGCCCTGTGTCCACTTGATCCACCACCCGCCACCACCCACCACCACCACCACCACCACCAAACCGGCACCATCCACCACACAAGCACACCCACCCCCCACCCCCAGCCTGTACATGACGTCCCAACATTACCCAGCCAGGGTTGATGTTCGCATTGGATTCAACAGAAGCTCTGTTTGATAAGCCTCCTACCACTCATTGGCACCAACCATGCTGCCCACCACCAAAAACACAACCCTCCACATCACTGCTCTCAGCCTGGCACCACCCTTGCGTAAGCGCCCCACACAGCGCCACCAGACTTGCCATGGACCTCAGGCAATATGCAGCTTCCCAAACTTGCCGTACAGCACCTTGGCCGCAGCCTCCTCCCTCAAAGAGCTGATCTCGAGCACCCACCAACCTCCATCCCAGCATCCATGCCTCACACCACACACCCCGCTCAGCCTAGCACCACCCTCGCCGCCAGCCACCAGCCGTGCGCCAGCGCCCCGCACAGCACCACCAGGTTAGCCACCGAGCTCAGCCCGTGCAGCTTGCCAAACTTGCCGTACAGCGCCTTGATCTCAACCATCACCTCCCGAGCAACTGTTCCTAAGCACCAGCCCCCGCGTCACCCTCCACACGCCCCGCTCAGCCCAGCACCATCCTCGCCGCCAGCCACCAGCCGTGCGCCAGCGCCCCGCACAGCACCACCAGGTTCGCCACCGAGCTCAGCCCGTGCAGCTTGCCAAACTTGCCGTACAGCGCCTTGATCTGCGCCTCGTCCCGGGGAGAGCTGTTCTCGAGCGCATAGCGCTCAAACATCACCCGGGTAGCTGCAGGCTCGATGAACAGCAGGTTGGCCAGGGTGCCAGCCAGGGACACGCCTGCAAGTGTGAATAGGGTTTGGAATTAGGGTTTTAATCATGAGTTCAGGGGACCCAGGGGTAATGAACAGCAGGTTGCGGCCAGGGACACACCTGCGAGGGTGAGTAGGGTTTGGAATTAGGGTTGGGATCATGAGTTCAGGGGACCCAGGCTCGATGAGCAGCAGGTTTGGATCAGTGTTTTGGTAGAGGTGTAGGGTTGAGGTTTTGTACATTAAGGCTTTATGCGCAGCAGGTCGGTGTTGCTTCCAATAACACAGCAGGGTCCAGCATAGCATTGATTTTACTAGTATGTTTGCAATTCAAATGTGCAACTGCTGTTACAGTGCACGTACCCAGGGTTATTGCCGGCCCATTCCCAATGCCTCCGGGCCCGAAAGCCAGTGTGGCGCCCATGATGGTGATGCATGAGGCAGTGACGCCAAAGTACAGGGGGAAAAGCTTGGACTGCGGGCAGGGGAGGGAATCAGACGTCAGCTTGGGTTTTGATGACGGATTGCATTGACAATGAAGCTTCATGAACATCTGCCTGGGTGAATTCCTGCATACAATGACCTACACAGCACCCATTGGAGACCCTAGCCCCAACCCTAGCGTCCTCACATGCACCTTGCCAAACATATGCCTGGGAGGGTTCCTGAACATGGTGACCTAATCAAGCCCCTTGCCAAACCCTAACCCCAACCCTAGGCTCATAACCTGCACCTTGCCGAACATCTGCCTGGGCCGGTCCCTGAACATGGTGACCCTCGCCCAAACCCTAACCCAACCCTAGCGTTCTCACCTGCACCTTCCCGAACATCTGCCTGGGCCGGCCCCTGAACATGGTGACCCTCGCCAAACCCTAACCCAGCCCTAGGGTTCTCACCTGCACCTTGCCAAACATCTGCCTGGGCAGGTTTTTGAACATGGTGATGCCAGCCACAAAGGTGGTCCACACAGTGGAGCCCAGCCAGGTGGCAAAGGCAAACAGGTGGATGAATGAGGCGGCCTTGAAGGAAAGCTCGGCGCTGCCACGGCCCGCTGCCAGGCACACGGCGGCGATGGCCACGATGCGCACCTGCGTGGGTGGGATTACCTTTTAGTTAGGGTTGGGGTTGGCTACTGTAGGGTTTGTTACAGGGTTTGAAGGAGAAATGGACGCTGCCACGGCACACTGCAAATATGAAGCATGCAACAGCATCACCGACCCCATGCAACCGGCACAATCAAACCAACACGATCCCAACCACCCCACCCCTACCCACCCCGCAAAACCCAGAACTCACGTATTTGTTGTTTGCCAGGGAGGGCTTGAGCATGTCCCCTTTCACGTCCGCGCCATTCTCCTCCCCTGAGCTTGTCACCCCCTCCGTGGCCCTGCCGATGCTCTCAGCGGCGGCAGCGGCGGCAGCAGCGGCCTCCTCCACCGCGTGCTGCGCCTCGTCGGCAAGGGACTCGGTCACATGCTGCTCTGCCTCAACCTCGCTGGCCATGGGGGTGCGGCGGCGGGGGGCCATCCTGTGGGTGGGGGTGGGGGTGGGGCTCATGGCTGGACTGTGGTGTGTGGTGTGGGTGCTGAGGGTGTAGGGTGTAGGGTGGGGTTTTGGGGTAGGGTATGCGGTACACCCTTAGTAAGGATTGGGTAGGTGTGCGGGTGGAGGGGCCTGAATAGGGTTCAGAGTTTGGCTAAAGTGCTCTGGTTGTTGTATCCGGGTAATGAACTAACAGCGTCGTGTAAACTTGTTGGCGTGGTGCAGCAGAAGCTTTGGCGCTTGCACACAGCAGTGCTTTAATGGGATGGTTGCCACCTGGAAATATAGCGATGCTGGAAATATAGCGATGCACAAGTGATCCTGGTGCAAGTTGTAACACAGGGATGTCCCCGCGGCCCCCCACTCGTGGTGTTGACACACCACCTGATAGGCACTCCTCCTTGGTGGAAGTGACTAAGTGGGCTCACTATGGGAACATAGTGCGCCTGAAGGGGAGTGCTCCTGGTTCAACGAGTGCCACCAACATGAGTTGCGAGTAACACTATGCCTGGTCTAATACCGTGCCTGCTGGGTCGTGTGTGGAAAAACTATAACGCCCCAATATGCATGCATGCATGTGCAGCTGACCCAACACTTGGCACACGACACCCCTCCGCACCCTTCGGTGACTGCATCGCCCATCTCATTTCCCCAACTATCTGTTACTAGGCGGTTTGGTACGCAGCCTGGGCGGGAATGGGTCCCATCCCCGGTGACGTAAGCATGTGGTGGGGAGCTCCTCGTACCTGGCTGAAGAAGGTGCCAGCAAGGGACCACGTGGCAGCAGGCTGAACGGGCGGCTTGCGTTCGAAGAGGCAGACACCCTCAGGGTCCTGAAGCTGCAGGCGCTGGGAGCTAGTGTGACCGAACGCATCTCGTGGTGTGGGTGGATCTTGGATGCAGAAATGCTGGGGCGATGTGACAGCGATGCTTTACTAGGTGCGACTAGAAACCGTTTGCGATGCCAAGCTTGTGGGCAGAAGTAACGCAGGGTTGTGGGTGGAAAAGGAGATGAGAACGCTATGGTGCTTGGCATGCATGCAGACGTGGCCGAAAAGCACGTTAGGGTTTCGCCACTTCTCATTATACCCTGTCGAAGGGTTTCGGTGGTTTCGGGCAACGTCACACCAGTTCCGCTGCAGCTGCGAAGCTTTGGTGAAGCTGGCAGCAAGGTGTGAGATCTTTAGAAGCAACGTCTGACAGAAGTTTGGTGCAAGCACGCCAAAACCGCCAGTCAATCAAGCACCGGTCCATTCTATTCTCACCCTTATTGCTCACAGCCTGGCCGCAGTTTTTGCTTGGCTTTGCATAGCAAATTTGCCGTTGGGTTTGTCCTTTGTAACGTGGCTCCAAGCAGGCATCGAGGTCACTTGTCCCTGCTCAATCAGTAGTAGGGGCTGCTGCAAGTGCCTGTCAGGCTTGTCACCCTAACCACTGCTGCTCCCAAGGACAGTGCAACCCCTTACAACCCTTGTGACAACCTGCAAAGGGCCTCCTAGGTACACACTGTAGCCACAAAGGTTCAGTGACACTGGTCTCCAGCATGAAGGACCTTGCGGTGTTGAGCCAAAAGTCTGCTGCTGAGATTGACCAAGCGGAGCACGACATAGATTCTAGGCTGGAGCAGGCACTGGAAAAGGTAATACAAGGCTTGCACCATGTGCCAAGGCGCAGGCTGTACTGTACTCCAGGCAACCAAAACTGCGCCTTCACTGTGGACATGAGCAGGGTGGCGGAAGTGATGCAGTTGCATGATGATGCACCACCCCAAAATGGCTATTTTGCAATGCACCAGACCCCAATATGTGCCGCACCTGGTCCCTGGGACAGGCATGGCCACTGCCGGAATGACATTTCCACACGGCTGAGCCGCACCAGGACTGGCCTTGGATTCAGCTGGCCATGCGACAAATGTCCAATAGCCCATGAATTCATGCCCTTATCCAGCGCATCCAAGGCGAACATGCATATTATTAATTAAGTGGAATACATATTGGCTACACTGCACATGGCTACAGCACAGGGTAGCCTACACTGGCTAATTACTCTGCTAAGTACTGTAACCTTTTGTGCATCCATGTATACATCCAGGCGGCCCACATGATGTGGCGCATGGCGGCGCCCCCCCCTGCTATGGTAGTTATGGGTAATACGCACACACCCCACGTGGCTTTGCCACACCATCACAGCCACCTCATGTGGTGCATTTTCTTGATGATGTGAGCGAGCATGTGGATGCACAGTTCATCACCATGCTGCAGCCTCAGTTTCCTGCCCGTTATCAGCCACAGGTCTCTGTTTATTTTATATCCATGTTCACTCCCTTCCCTGCAGGAGTTCCCCACGGGTACCCGCCAGCAGCCAGGGATGCGCCAGGTGGCGCTCACCAAGGTGGAGGAAGCAAAGCACGTGGTGGGGAGGTTGGCGCACTCGGTGGCGCACCCCCTGGAATCCCTACACCTCACCCACCCACATGGCAGTCCCACAGACGAATCCCTGCCACTCCCCCGCCAGCAGTACACGCATGGTGGTTCCTCCCATCAGGGAGGAAAGGAGGGAGAAGGGAGTGCGCATGAGGAAGGGGAGGTTTCACACCCCACGCTGCCCACCAAGCTTCACATGACCACAGAGTATGCACAGACCCTGGCAGATAGGAGCGTGGATGCGCCCTTTGGGATTGAGGCGGGTCACCTCCGGGATTTGGAGAAGGCAGCCAAGCAGCAGGAAGGGGATCATACCAGTGTGGTGGGGAGGGCAACGGAGGCAGCCAAGGGGTATGTGAAAAAAGTCCAAGTTGTGGTCACAGGCAGTGGAGGAGGGGAGGGAATCGAGGATGTGAACGAGATTGATCCAAATGTGGGGGGCAGCGGCGGGACTCAGTCTGGAATTGGAATCCTACAGCTTGCCTCAGCCAGTGCTGAGGCATCACATGTGGAAGATGCAGGGGTGGTACTGGGCGGGCCGCCCACATTCTTGGATGTGAGTCCGAATGATTCCAGCCCTGATGGGGCTACGGCAAGGGGGGTACAGCAGGGTTACCTGGACCAGGCGGTGGATGTGGTGGAGGGTGTGGCAGGTGAGGGCGCGCGTGTGGTGGCTGATCTCAAAAGTTGAGGGGGTCCCGAGTACCAGCTCCAGCCATATTCACGGTCCAGATGTCATCAGGCCACGTGTTTGTTGCGGTTTGCTTGCCATACCAGCACCTACATCACAGCACAGCAGTTGCACTCCAAGTGAGTTGTCGCAATTCCCAAGTACTTGTTCATCTGTGTTGTACAAATTGGTAACAGTACAAGCAGCATAATGAGTGACATATTACTGGTTATAATTAAGCCAACCAATAACAAAGAGCTGAATTTACCTTCCAAATTGCAGGGAGCCTCAAAGAGACTGCCGAGCAGGCGGGGATTCGCCTGGCGCGCATCGTGCGTGATCTGGCAGCCAGGCGGGGGGTGCAAGGGGAGGAGAAGAAGGAGGGGGGAGGGGAAGAGGGGCTGCTTGAGCAGGCGTCGGGTGCAGTGCAGTCTGTGGCTAGCAGGGTGCGTGAGGGGGCGGTGCAGCTGGCAGCGGTTGGGCGCAGGCGGCTGGCTTTGAATGGCATTGTGGGAGCAGGGGGGGAAGACGGCGACAGCAACCAGGGGGGAGAAGGCTCGGCTGATGTGGCAGCTGGTGGCGGGGCTGTGGACAGGCGGATTGTGAGAGGTGGCAATGGTGGTGGTGGTGGTGGTGGTGGTGGTGGTGATGGTGGTGGTGATGGCAGTGGTGGTGGTGGTGGTGGTGGTGGTGACCAGGCAGGTACTGAGCCAGGCCAGGGGGTGGGTGGTGTGTACAGCCGCATGGACCTCCCTGACCTGCCACCAGGGACGTTCAACCCCCTGCCGATGCCACGCTCACGCCTGTGAGATATCGCTCAACTCAGCTCCACTCAGCTCAGCTTGCAGTTGCCCGTATAGATTACTGGTAGTAATTACCAGTAATTATTGGGGGCCATGTACATGGTTAGACATCAATTGAGGAAGAAAGGGAAAAGGGAGCACACAAGCTTGTACTATCTAGGTAGAATAGTTTAGTAGTTTGTGCTGCAACAGCTGCAACAGTTGCATGCATGCAGACTTGCCTGTTGCAATGCATATTTGCCCGGAACAGGGTGTTACAAGCTTGGGAAGGTGTCACCTCACATCTCATGTAACCATTTAGGGTTTGCCCGCAGGAAAAAATCTGTTTAACAGTACATCAGCAGATTGCAACAACATAATGTGCGTTGACAATCATTTACATCAATACACGCTCAGTGTGCCCGTCCCATTGAGCTGATATGGCCAATTGATTCAATCCACTGCAGCCACTGTTGAGCCATTACCATGGACAGTGTAAAACAGTCTAGTTATGTGCTGTCATGTTAATCTCAGGTTCAAAATCTCTAGAGCTACAAGGGCTGACTGCAGAGGCATTTGTGGTGTCACACCACAAATGCCTCTGCCACACAGTGTTGTACCAAATAAATTGAATGAATAGACCAGACGTGTACTGGCAATCGTCGCCAACCTTGCCTGAGTGTTGGATCGACCCTCACAGTCCAGCAAAGTACAAACCACTCACTAGCTGCAAGGAAAACTGCCTTTTAGGGCCGTCTGATGGGTCTTGCTACCTCCCAGAACCCCACTGCCAAGGGTAAATGCAATGCAAAGTGGATGAGTGCGCTGCAGTCTGCCCTGAGCAAGTGTGCTCGAGTCTGTCCTGCTCACTCCAGTATGCCTGCCTTGCCAATCAGCACTCGTGAGAATGGCCTGTTGAATGACTTCCCAGCAACCACCGCGCGCTTGTCACCAAACGTCCGCCCTGCCCTGCGGGGTGCACACACCAGGTGAGGATGCTGTGGCAATTGCTTCACCCTTGGGACGAAGCAATGCCTGGAAAGTACTTAAGCAGTCGTGGAATGGCAATTTGTGGTTCTGTGAACTGCGTATGCACAGATCGATATGCACAAGCGAGGGCACATGCAGCACCTTCACAACCCCCTACTGCCACAGAACAGGTACACTGGCATGCATGCAGTTGGCTGTGGCGGTGCATTGTGACTACCGTGGTGCACGCAGTGTAGCCGGCACCATGGGATGCAAGCATGGTCCACATACTGGCAGAAGAATGACCCTAAATGGGCCCGCAACTGGTGTAGGGGAAGTCTACTCCCTAAACCCTAATGTGGTTCCAGATACCGGTAGAAGCGCCACCATGAACCCTAAATTTAACTAAGTCCACGTACTGGTAGAAGGGCGACCCTGTGTTGTCCTTCACTTTTGGGAGCTGCGCTATCCGCTCCACCACATCCATCCCCCCCACCACCCGACCCACAACCAGGTTGGTGGCATCAAGCTCGGGGCAGGGTGCCCTGGTAATGGTGAAGGCGGTGCCGTTGGGTACCTCCCCTGGCGTCTCTTGCACCGTGACAAGCTTCCCTTGGTAGGCGATCAGCTTCTCCTTCACCTCCCTGCAAGGTGGTGGGTTTAGAGTTTTGGGTTTCAGAACCAAAAGGGTTTAGGCGACCATGCCTCTCGTTTCCCAATTAGTAAGGTGGTAATGGGATGGGACCAGGCGATGTTCGCAACGAGTTGGCAGCGGCATTGGTGGTGGTGCATGTGTGGTCGTTCAGCCTCCAGCTTTGTAGCTTACTCCACCACAACAATTTGATGTAAGAAAAGTTTTGGCATACAAGCCGATTGCTTGGTTGTCGCTGCCTCCAGCGTGCATGGCAGCCAGGCACTGACAGACATGCTCTGCTGACAGGCAGCATAATAATGATAACACTGGTGGTTACTAAGGACGTATTGTGCTATTAGGCTCCATGCACTGGCAGATGTGCGCCGCTGACAAGCCACTTGATGATTTGTAATGACAGAATTGACAAGTGTATACAGGCCTTCCCCCTACCGCCCCACCTTTCCTCGCTGGAGGTGACCACAATCGACACCACGCCTGCGCTGTCATGGCTGCGCTTCTGTTGTGCCAGCTCCTCCTCCAGCTGGTCGGTGGAGGCTCCTCCGGTGATGGGTGACTCGCCCCTGTCAGAGTATGATAGGCTCTTCACTCCGGCGTTGCGGATGTAGCCCTGCGGTACAGAAAGAGCAAGGGTTCCTTAGGGTGTAACACAGGCAGAGGTAAGTTCCCAAGTGACAGGCAGAGAAAGGAAACTCTACGCGGCGTAGAGTGCTAATGTGGCATGGTGATGACCTCTCTGAGAGATGAGAGTGACTGAGGCTTACCTCGGTAAGGGAATCAAACTTTGACAGCTTGTAGGAAACCCCTTGCTTGCCCTTGGCCAGGTCAGCAAACCGTTGAGAGCCAACAGCAACATCACCGTACAGAGCAACAGTGATGCGCCCTATCTTTTCTTGGTCCACTTTCACATCGATGAACACCTGCAAACAAACACGGGGTGTCCCAGTCTTAGGTGCCATGGGCATATGGGAGGTATCATGATACACACACACACACTGTGAGAGGTAATATACACGCGTTCCACGCTCGCGTCACCTGTCGGGATGCTTCCTGGTCGTTCCTCACAGCAGTCACACTGCTCGCTTCGGTGGCAACACTCTCTTCAGCAGCGCAAACGGGGGTGCAGAGCGCTGGAGAAATAGCCATCAAGCATGCCAATCCACCAGCGACAATACGATGCGCCCATTGCTCCCTAGCAGGTTCAGGATACGAGCACCCAGTTGTACAGCTTGCAAGGACTGGGGTCAAAGCCCTTCTTGAAGACTGCGAGCGGGAGGCGTTGGCACGATGGGGAGCGGCACAGATATTTAGCTGGGCCCCCAAGTGCACCTGGGCTTTCATGGCGTCTTGACACGGCGAGAGTGCGCGTGATTGCTGCACACAGCCTGACTTGCACGTACTAGCTCTGTTCAGAATTTTAAACACGGGTTGCAGGCGATTGGTGTAGAGTTTGCTGTGTCTTATCTGCAGATAAGTTTGCTCGTTGCTGCACCGCTGCAAAGCGGGCAATTGAGGACTATGTTGACTTCCCCGCCAATATTGATCGGCAGAGGGTTTGGGGTTTCGGAACTAGCCATATGATATGGCAGACATAGTTTCGTGCTACCGCTGCTTGCCCAAAGTTCGTTAAACATCACAGATCACCTCTGTAGGCTCAATATCCAGGTGTTGTCACCTCAGGCTGTCGAAAAGAACGGTACTTAACGAATGCATGTTTGACCAGCCCGTCACAAAACGGCCGTGTCTATCGTGTCGTGCAGCGATATACCCTCTTGTGAACTTTAATAAACGAAGACATCAGGTAATGGGTGTGGTGGGGGTATCGGCTGCACCCTGGGCGTGCCACATGCGTCATTGGTCTTTTGCATGCATGCATGCAAGCAGAGCAAACATGGGTTGAATGCACCAGATTTTTCTGCTGGCTGAACGTTACGTCGGGTTTATCGCGAGGATGGAAACATTATAAGCTTCAGAACTGGCGGCTCACTGTCGGAATTAGTATCCGACAAGGCTTGGACCCTTCAGCTGTGATTTTGGGTGAAGTGATACACAAACAACATTGCCAACCCGAATTCCAGCTGAGTATAAGCAGCCCACTTCCTAGTTTTAACCATAAACCCACACTTCTCACAGGGCCATGCCTGCGCGACACAGGCAGTCCATGCCTGGCAGAGCGCCAGGCAGGGCGCAGGGCCACTGCAATGACTCATACGAGGAGGCATCCTACTCACCCCTTGCCTCCGACACATCGAGCTGGGGTTGGCCGCGGATCCTCATCCTGGCTGCCCTCGCCGCCCTGACCTGGCTTCATGTCTGGCTTCCTATCGTGGTCGAAGCCCTGGAACCACCCACCTTCCCCAGCCAAGTGCTCCATCTCCTCAGGAACCTTGACAACGACGTGAAGCTACACTGGAGGTCCTGCCAGTATGAGGTGCTTGAAAAGTACCCAAGGATGGTGGCCAACCTTCCCAAAGCAGGATGGCTGTACGTCTTCAGCACGGCTCCTCTAGCCGTCCAGAGCTACTACTACGCCAAGTGCATCCACAGTACAGTCTACAAGAGGGTTTTCACCCGGGTGTTCACCGACATAACCCTGGCATCCGCAGTGGAGGACACAAACCCCATGCGCGCAAGAACGGAAATGCAGGCGCGCATAAAGTAGGGGTACTACCGCGTCATGGTGCCAAAGCAGGGCATCAGGGGAGATGTGTTCCCAACCACAAAAACAAACGTGGCGCTGGGGTTCCTTGCCTACAAGTGAGCTCGGCAAGGATGTACCCTAAGCAAGGGTATAAGGTGCCTACAAGGGTGTAGTTTCAGAATTGTGGGAAGTTTGGTGCCTACAAGGGTGCATCATAGGGTTGCGGCATTGTTTTCAGCACACTTGCCTACAATAGATAGCCTGGGACAGCCACCGAGTATACCCAGTGGCCCCTCCATCTAGTGGTGGACCTGGCTTGCACTTGCGCTAGCGCACGAGCCCACCCACCTCCATGATAGTGTGCTTACACTGTAGAGTGCCCTCATGCCAGTACTGCTTCAAACCCTACTACCTTCATGCACCTCGGTCTGAAGCAGTGCGATGTTAGCTGCACTTGTGCTTGTGTTTGTGCATGTGGCGTGTCTAGAGATCATCAGGCCTAGGTATCTCATGAGGAGCCTGCTTTTGTTGCAGACCACCACCTTGCAGCCCCATGCATCAGGTGATGTATGATTACAGAGGTAGTAATCTGTGTGATTGTATGTGATTGATTACTGGTTTAGGGTTTAGGGTTGACAGTCGGCAACTTACCGCCTTTTGCCCAAAGCTTGGCTACCTGGCGTGCCCAATAATCTGCACCCATAGTGTAGTACACCCACTCCCCGCTTCTTGTGACTTTGCAGGTACCACTACATGCCCATGGCGTACACAAGAGACATTGACCACCACGTGATGCAGCACCCAGAGGAAGTGGCGGTTGGGGTGCCTGCGCTGCTCAACCTGCTGCGCGCACACAACAAAAGCTACATACCCAAGTTTGACAACCCTGTGGAGGTTGAGCCCGCGCAGACCTATGGGGCTCTGCAGCTGAGGAGCGCCAAATACCCTGGTGGTGTGGATGGCAGTCATATGGTAGGTCCTTAGGCCGCATTCTGGTTGCCAGCGCTACGGTTTTCTCAAATTTGCAAGAGCAACTTTCGCCTTTTACAAAAGTGCCATTGCTTTACTAGTTTAGCAGCCTGGAGAATGTGGGGTTGCAGACGAAATGAAGCCAACCAGTAGAATTTAGAACCCGTCACCGTTTTCAGTCTAAAAGGCAAACAGTGATATGTCTCCTTCTAAGGCCTAGCTGGTAAACACACTCAGGTGCAGGGCTGGGCAGCAATAACTTCCAGCAGGGTCCCATGGCATTCAGTATTGGTACCTACATGTCTTAGAGATACGTTGATGGCCATGTTGCACAAAGGTGAAGTCATTGAAAACGTTTGGACGTTTTCATTTCAATTTTATTAAATTTACAGCGGTTGATCCAGATGCAGAGGTTTTCGTGTGGCAAGTCTAAACCCTGAACAGCTGAATCCTGCTACCTTCTCATTAGACACCTGCAAAATGTGTCCACAGGTGAGCGTGCCCAAGGAGTACTTCACCCAGCGCCCCTGGCTGTTCTACCGCTGGCTGGGGGGCTACTCAGAGTGGCTGGACGTCGGTGGCTGGCTGTGGTACGTAGCACTAGCCTTTGTCAAGGCAGCACATGGCATGGCAGTGGTGCATAGTATGCCTATTAGGCAGTTCCCAGCTTATGGTGGATATCACATGTTTGATGCACATATGTTTCATGATGTGACGATCATCATGGCGCTTGGTAGTAGGGGAGTCCATTGCATTTTGTGATCAATGGCGCATTGTGTTGGCAATTGGGGGTGGTGCAACTGTCCAATTCGTATTCAAGCCCCCATTGGCGTTTGGCTGCAGGAGGGTGACCATCACAATCGATGTGCCAGATGTGTTTGGTGACAAGGATGCAACCTTGCAAAGTGGCCGTGCGC
The DNA here is from genome assembly GCA_032358255.1 of Heterotrichella gracilis. Lineage (NCBI taxonomy): Eukaryota > Xanthophyceae > Tribonematales > Xanthonemataceae > Heterotrichella > Heterotrichella gracilis. Next base: position 207,742 of record JAULBX010027052.1, read on the forward strand.
CTGGTGCTACCAGAGGTAACTGCACCTAGTGCAGGGGTCACTGTGGAGGCCAGTGTCACTCTAGGCTGGCCAGTGGAGTACCCCGTCCCCGCCATTGAGCATGCGCTCTATTGCAGGCAGATCCTCAGAGGTGCGCGCTGTGACCTTCAAACCGATATCGGCCTCGTCACGATCGATTTTAGGCAAAGTACATGCAAATGTCAACGACTGTTGTGCGATCTGCGTGCAAGAAGTGCACAAATTGTGTCCAAAATGTAGGAGGATTGAAGTGTATCATGACATTGTTATGATAGACTGTCTTGCCCATGCCCTGCAGCTGTGCATTTCTCCCGTCTGCACCTATTTGCAAATCCCTTTTGCATTTCATGGGGCCTAGATATTGAGGATAGATGTCAACACACACACAACAATTATTTGAACTGCGCTCTCTTGCCGGTGCGGTGCGCAGGGTCCATCACCACAAGCAAACCAACAGTGGTCTACGAGATTCCATCTTTTAGAGTGGATGCCGAGTTGCCCAGCTGGTTTCGCCTGTGCGTGGACATCAAGGTGAACAGCACAGGGTGGCTATATAACAACCACTCCTTGACACACACACCTGCCACGAACATGAGGGCCTTGCTCAAGGACCTTGAACCCCAGATGAACTCCACCAACAACATCTATGCTTGCTGGGGCATGCGCGGCTGCCTTACCTGGCTGGTCGCGCGGTTCTCGTATGGTGCTCAAGGATTCTTTGTCGGTGTCTCCCACGAGTCAGCTGCGGTATCATATTATACAGCAGTATTCCAACTTCAGCCATTTGGGGTCTTTGGATCCGGGCTGCGTATTGGCCCTGCTTACATCTTGCTTTTCCCCTTAGTTTGAATTCCCATCGATGATCATTACAAATTCGAACTCCATGGGGTGAGGAAAATATCACCAAAGTCAGCCTGCAAGCTTGGTATATGTGGGATCTCAAGTGGAGCTTCATAGTTGGTTGCATCGAAACAGCCTGGCTCTTCTCCTTGTGCAGCGCTTTTTCTCACCAGCAAGTTATTGCGCAGGCATTTCCGCACATTCCACGCTACACGCGCAAGGCTTTGATGCTCATTCTTTCCCTCCTCAATGTCGGTATTCTTACCCTCTATTTTTTCTTCAAGTGTTTCTATCTTGCCACCTTTTTCCTGATAAGCATGTGTTTCTACGTTTTCACCTTGGTGCCCTCTTGGGTTTGGTGGGTGGCAATGACAGGGCACCATGCGCTGCTCCTGCTGGTGCGTGGTGTAGCCCATGGAACGGGTCGCGCTATTGCCGGCATGGGGACCCTAGGTGAGGGTTTTGTAGCAGCTGTGAGCATCATGGCGCTGGCCTAGCACCTGCTGGACCCGTATGCTGTGCCACCTTTGCAGACCAACACCAGCCCCAGCCCTAGCACCAGCACCAGCAGCAAGGCGGTCCAGCAGCCAGACCAGCAGCCACACCAGCAGCCACACCACCAGCCCTTGCCGGGGGGCAGTGCAGGCCCAGCGCCCCACTCAAGCAGCGACCTCATGCGCAGCTCCCCAGTCGCCAGCCAAGAGAGGCAAGCGCAATCCCAAGCCCAGGCCATGCGCCCCATCCATCATCACCCCTGAGTCGCCACCATGCCACCAACCTACTCTTGCCAAAGGGAGCCCAGCACCTCGCCACTACCCAGCCCCACATGCACCAACGGCAGCCTCCACACCCACAGCCAATGCAGCACAATAAAGCCCACCGGCTGGTGCTGGGGCGGTGTCTCCCCAGGCACCACCTGCTCCCATCGTGTACATTGGCGCAGCCAGTGGCGCAGCCCCAGCACCTGGACCCCACGCATTGGCTGCAGTTGGGATGACATCTCCTACATCTCCTACATCTCCACATCCACCAACACCAACACCGCCGCCGATGCCGATGCCGTTCTGCACTCCAATGGCGTCCACAGCATCACCACCCCCCCAGCCCACCTCCCACCCACCTCCTCCAGCGCCACTTGCAGGGGTTTCCATGGGGGCGCTTGTGCCCCAGTCGCCCAAGCAGTCGCCACTATGCACCCCTTGCTCCAACCCCACCCGCACGCCGCCCGCAGCAGCAGCATTCTCCCCGCCGCAGCGCATCCCGGCCATCCAAGTGCATGCCTCAGGGGAAGCAGCAGCAGCAGCAATCCCAGAGGAGAAATGCTCATCCCCAGGTGTACCACCATCCCCTCAGGCGCGCGCTGCAACCCAGTTGGGCCCCAATACCAAGCCGGAGGCCCAGCACCATCCACTTGGGGATTACCGACCCAGTGGCATCCCCATGCACACTCCCATCCCCATTCCAGTCCTGGTGAAGGGTATTGCCTCTCCCACCAAGGCGCATGGCGAGGCGCCACCTGGCGCTGAGGATCCTGAGAGCCCAGAGGATATTATCCAGATGCTGCTGCACTCGTGGCCCGAGGAGGGCAGGGCGCAACCCCATGCAGGCGATAGCAAGGGGGAGAGGCAGGTGGGCAATGTGACTGGGGGGGAAGAGGAAGGACCAAGCACAGCTGGGAGGTCCTTGGATGGATCCGATGGTCCGGATGATGCTCATGCGTGCATCCTATGCATGGAGCAGCCCAAGGGGAGTCTGCTTGCACCCTGCGGCCACCGCGCACTGTGCCTAGAGTGCACCGAGGAGCTTGTGGCCAAGGGGGAGGACACGCTCTGCCCGGTTTGCAGGCGGAAGGTGAGGAACAGGCATTTCTTGTTGCTGAAACATGCTATATGCCCTGCTTGTCACAAATTGTAAACAGGGCCCAAATGCTTCTTTCACAGAGGCATTTGGGCCCCCACATGCAAATTGCCTGTGAGGATAGACATGGCGATGACTGCAGCCTAGATGAGGACACCAGACTAGGGATTTTCCAACCGCATGGGCCTCAGAATGAACTGCACAGATGCATCAGCAGCACTAACAGCCATTGCGGCAATGTTGCACGGGTACAGACATCAATCGGGTAGCTCGCAGTGCTCCTAGCCCCAGGCTTATGTTTTCTTCATGTTGGTCATGTTGCTAAAACGGTGTTCCCCTTCCCCTGCAGGTGGCCAGCTACATTGTGAAGGAGTATGACATAAGCCTGGGGTAGCAAGCCAGGCAAGAAGGGTGTTTTCTTTGACTCCACACTAGAAAGTTTGGCCACAGCATTGTGTGACAGGGAGGCAAGCCCCTCACTCAGCTGTACCCAGTCTTTTGAGACTTTATTGCTTTTCAGACACTCATATTGCTGTAGTTAGATGCAAATTTCTTCTTTGGCAACGTGGTTCTATGCGGGCTCCCCATGCTGTGCGAAGGATGACTTATCCTGTTGCGTACAGAATGAGAAAAGGAAAGAAACAAAGCGCTCATCATATGCTTGCACTGGGCAACGGCTGATTGCAATGCCAATGGCAAACCATCATCATGATGGTGTCGTGCCTCAAGCAAGATACTTGTTCCGTCGACATAGTTTCCTGCCGTCAACAACTTGTCTATTAGTGTGTGTTGCAACTACATATTGCGCATCTGCAGTGTACCAGGTTCGTATAACTGCTCGGTATTGAAGAAAGGTGGCTATGTGTATGTATGCACTGACCAGCCAGCTGGAAACTGTATTCACCGTCCCGTGGTGCTATTTGCATTGTTGGGAAGTGTGACTAACAGAATAACCGAGGTAAGGATCGTGGTTTGTGTAGCCATTGCACATTGAAGACATCAGTTGCGTCATGGGTCGTTTGCATGCATGTACACATGCGAGGTACACCACGACGGCAGGGCCTCTCCTGCTTACTGCATTTGGCATTGCGTAAGTTCAAATGGTCAGCAGGACTTTGGGTCATCAAGCGCAACTGGCGGGCCACCACCTGCCTTACTTCCAAGCAGTGTCAGGCAAGCATTCAAATTTGGGTCTTGACTGGGGTGAGGCACTTGACGTGAAAACTTTTTTCGTCAAAACCTGGAATGATTTATCGCTATCGTGCAATCGTTTTCTTGCTTCCGTAAACACATGCTCCCATGGCCACACCCAGACTGCCAACCTGCCAGCACCCATATATGGCTATAGTTTGGTTACCAGCTGTCCAACATTGTGTTGACACTCCCGTTATAACCACACGGCCATGCCTGGTCAAAGCAGGCAGCCAGGCAGGGCACGGGCCAGCCATCCCTCACGTGCAGCAATTGAAAGGCAGTCAGCATGGACCTGCCTCCTCATCCTTGCTCCCTTCTTCGCCCTGCTCTGCCTTTTTGTCATCGTGCTGGAATGGCTCAATCCCGGGGATCCTACCTTCTCCAATGAGGTGTTGCAACTCATCAAGCAGCTTGACAATGACCTCGAGCTCCACTGGAGGACGTGTCAACATGGAGTGATCAACAATTTTCCCTGGGCCGCAGTCCTGCCCCAAGTGGGGTGGCTGTACGTTTTCAACACAGCTCCCGTACCAGTCCAGACCCATTACCATGCCAAGTGCATCCAACCATACAAAAGGGCGGTGCACCGGGCGTTCACCCATCACTGTGGCATCAGCAAACATGGGCAGGGCACCTGCACGGGTGATAAGCTTCTTGCATGCGCAAAGGAGGACAGGGTACTATGACATCATGGCGCCTGGTCAGGACATTGGCAATGTCTTTCCAACCCCGCACATCAACCTGGCGCTGAGCATCGCTGCCTACGGGTACCCCACACCTTAAACCCTAACGTTAGGCATGTAGGGTATGTGGAGTCCTCGTAGCCTAGGGGTAAACATTATATTGAACGACAATTACTCTTCCTATACGCCTTGCCTAGGATTTAGGGTTTAGGGTTTATGCTTTAAGGTTTCTATACACCCCTTGCCTACGCATGGCACTATAACTTTTGCTCACAGGCAGCCCTTCCAGTGGAAGATCTATGGAGATCCACACACAAGGTTCACTACTGAATTAGCTCCCATCTGGCAATGAACCCAGCCACTCACCTTGCCAAACTGACCTCCTTAATTTGAATGTATTAGTGAGCCACCTTTGCGCCTCATATTGATCCAGGACACATGTGGGCACCAATGCTGGGTTGCGAGTGTCATCTGCAATAGATGTTTGTAACTTATGTTGTTATAATGCACCATGTTGTGTTGCACCATGGCTGCAATTACAGGGGATGGTATGATTATGATTGCAACTGTGAGCATGACATGGCTAAGTGGCCCACCCTTCGGGGCCTGGCATTGCCTGCAGACCATGGTGGCCACCCTGCAGCGCATTGCCTTCAAGTTGACCTTACTCTGGTCACCCTTGCTTGTTGGATCCCCTAATAATTGGGTTACTTTTCCTCACTGCTCAGTCTCCAGAGGTTCCCCACACCTTGTGCAGGCTACACTTCATGCCCATGAACATGAGCAACCTTACCAACCAGCTGATGCACCACCCAGAGGAAGTGGCGGTTGGGGTGCCTGCGCTGCTCAAGCTGCTGCGCGCACACCACGAAAGCTACATCGGTCAATTTCAGAACCCGCTGGAGGCTACTACTTGGACAGTGGCACAGAACCACAGAGCTGTGCAGATGAAGAGCTTGAAATGTTCTGACGACCGTCGCGTGGATGGCCATCACGTGGTAGGTCCCTCATGGGACTTCTCACTCCAGTTTGGTCACTGTTTTGCTGTTGTCACACTCGGGGCTCAGCAGTGCAATTCAGAGAGTTTAGCATTTGGTGCACATGCAGCACCAAGAGTCACATCTCAGAGACGAAACTATAGAGATAAATGGGTATGCCACATATTGGTTTATACCGTGGCATTGTTGCCACAGGCTTTTGGATGCATTACCTGTGGTCCTGCTGGGTAATATCATGTGCTGACCCTATCAACCCTGCGCACCTGTATCCACAGGTGAGCGTGCCCTTAGAAGACTTCACTGAGCGCCCCTGGCTGTTCTACCGTTGGCTGGGGGGCTACTCAGAGTGGACTGAAGCCGGGGGCTGGCTGTGGTAAGTGGCACTTGGCACTAGTGATGAGTCACGTTAAACGTGAAACTTTCACATCCTTTGTATTATGTTATATTATTAACCCTGGATGAAGGTGTATGTGCGCCAACAATCTGTATTGGTATTTGTGGATGGGTCAAATATTTGAGGGTGCATCCTTGAACCCTTACTATAATAAAACCATCAATGGAGGACGTACCCTCATGGTGTATTCATTATTACTTGCTGAAATCATTTTGTTGGCATTGGTGGCTGCAGCATTGTCAAATCTGTTTGCTGTGCACTGAGCAGTCGTTGAGATATACATGCAATTATAATCCATGTTGTACAGATGCAAATGTATTTACACGTCAAAAAGCAATTACATTCAAGCCTCCACTGCCAACCGACCTTGTCTGCCTGGGAAAGGGTTTTGGGTTCTTGTTGTGCTGCAGCAGTAGCCTATATCTGGCATCAGAGATCCTCTTGATTGCCCTGAATGAGCTTTTAGTTGCCCATTGTGGGGATAAACACGCGCTTTCTGCTGTACAAATTAGCGTGATATTTTTGCAGGAGGGTGACCATCACTACAAAAGGTCCAAATGTGTTCCAATCCTCGGATGGCAAGGAGGCAGCCATGCATGTGGCGGTGGAGCTAGTGCCTGACCCAGATTCATCAGCCAGGGTTGAGGCCATCGTCTTGGTGGGCTGGTCAATGGCAGGCAGTGCCACATATCCTACAGCAAAACAGGGCAGGGAGGATGAGGTTAACCAATGCGCATGCAACTGGACGCACGCAGGTGTGTGCTGAGTTATTCATCATTCAAATGTGGGGCTGAAATTGTCTTTGTATGGACCAAAGTTGGAAATACGGCATGCAATTTACAACCACCACAATGGGATTCAAATGCAACTTGCCGGGATTGTGACACTTGCATTTGCAGTATTGGGCCAAATGTAGGAGGATTGCACTTTGACCTGCCTCCCCTAACATATCCTGCATGTGCCTAAGGGCGCAGCCATCATATCATAAGATCAATACGAATCATAGTTGAGTATCCCTATTGGATTAATGCATGCTGGCAGTGCTTCATGTTTGATTCCATACAAATGCAGTTAACTTTCAAGGTGCCTCTTGCCCTCTGTTGTGCAGGCCTCATCAACACAGGCAATCCGACACTGACCCACGAGATTCCATCCTTTCAACTGGACAAGGACGGTCAGTTCAAGGCATCCGGGTGGTTCCGCCTGTGCGTGGACTTCAAGGTGAAGAGCACAGGCCCACTGTTTGGCACCTATAGCTACCTATTCCAACACAGCGCTCTCAAATACATGGATGCCATGCTGAAGGATCTCCAACCTCAGATGAGCACCCCTAATGACATGAATGCTTGCTGGGGCGTGTTGGGCTGCTTGTCCTCATGGCTTCCGTACGGGGTTCAAAAATATGTGGGAGATGTTACGAGTGATTCTCAAGAGTCAGCTGTGTTTCCGATCTTTACTGCAGTTGCCTTCCTCCAGCCGTTTGGGACCTTTGGATCCAATCTGCTGATTGGCCCAGCCTTTTTGTTGCTTTTCCCGTTGCTTCAGATTCCCCAAAAGGGCTATAGATGGGATATGGCAGATGTCACGGTGGCTGGTTGCCTTCAGAGCGTGTGGATCTACTCACTGTACAGCGCTTTTTGGTACCAGGGTGACATGATGCGGCAGCCATTTCAGCGCATTCCTCGCTACCAGCGCAATTTGATGTTTTTACTTTACCCCCTCATTTTTTGTCTCCTTACAGTCTACTTTTTCTTTAAGTTCCATTATTCTGGTCTAGTCGGTCTGCTAAGGATGTGCTACAAAGTCCTGACATTGGTGGCCTCTCTGGGGATGGGAGTGGAAGGGTACAGTCCCGTGTCCCTACTGGTGCGTAATTTGGTCCTTGGCACTGTTCGTGGTATTTTGACCCTAGCTAAGGGTGTAGCTAAGGGTGTATCAGCAGCCTTCAGCACTAACACCCGCTGGATCCGCAAGATTAGGCCCCTGGCATCTCCAGTATCAGCTCCAGCATCAGCACCATCGTCAGATACCAATCTCACCACCAGCGCTAGGCGAGGGATAGTGCAGGCCAAGCCCACCCCGCAACCAGCAGCTCCCAGTGCAGCACACCAAAAAGCAACCAAGGGGGACAAGCGCAAACCCAAACCCAAGCAAGGCGCGCCACCCATTGCCTCGGAACCACCAATTCCCTATGAGGCTCAGCCACCACGCCACCAATTAAGTTCTGCCCAAGAGGAGCCACCGCGCAGCCAACAGCCAGTCGAGCCCGTGCCGAGCGCATCCTCCACCCACACAGCCATTGCGGCGAATCCACCTCCCCTTGTCCTTGATCACCAACCCGCTGCGACCCCCTTGCCACTGGGAATCCCCTCGCCCAAGGCGCGTCCACCTGCAGAAACACCAACACCTGCTCCTGGCTCCCACCCCGCCACATCAGGTGGTGGAGCGCAGCCGCCCCAGTCATCACCGGCGCCCCATGTCCTCAATGGCGCAGCCGCTGATGCAGCCCCGCCGCGGTGTGGACCACCTAGCGCAGAGGCAGCTCCAGGGATCACACCTCCACCAATACCGCCCCTTCTGTCATGGCCATCCCCCACTGGTGCCCCAACATCCTCACAGGCGCCCACTGCCGCCCAACCTACCCCCCACACCAAGCCGAGGACTCAGCACCCACCAGTGTCGCGCCCAGCAGTCTCCCGAGGCAGCGGCATCCCCTCGCCAATCCCAATCCCCATCCCGGTCCCGGCTGATGGTTTTGCCAAAGCCACTCAGGCGCATGGCAAGGCGCCACCTGGCAGCGAGTACCCAGAGAGCCATGATGACATCATCAAGAGGCTGCTGCGCTCCCCTTGGCCTGAGCAAGATAGGCCCCGGTCCCATGCAGGCGGCAGCACTCGGGAAATGCTGGCCGGCGATGCAAGTGGCGAGGGGTGCGTCAGCAGCACAGCTGGATCAGATGCGGCAAACGATGCTCATGCGTGCATCCTGTGCATGGAGCAGCCCCAAGGGGACTGTGCTTGCGCCATGTGGCCACCGCGCACTGTGCCTGGGGTGCACGGAGGAGCTTGTGGGCAAGGGTGGGGAGGCGCTCTGCCCCGTCTGCAGGCAAAAGGTGAGAAATAGGCATTTATTGATGCTGAAACATGCTGCATCTGCATCTCACAACTCGTGAACACGGGCCCAAATGCTTCAGTGTATGTGAGGGTGGACTCCATGCATGGCAGTGGCTGCAGCCTACATGGCGACACTAGATTAGGCCTAGGAGGGTCAAATCAAGGGTGTTTCCTGGTCTATATATTAACACCCCTGGTCCATCCACATGGGCCACTGGATCAATTGCAGCGATGCATCAGCAGCAACAACAGTAATGTTGCACAGGAAACAGCATTTAATGCTGGAATTTACAGCAATCTGGTGGCTTAAAGTGCTCGTAGCCTTCAGGCTTCTGCCATCTCCAGTTGACCTTTCATGTTCAACATCGGATAATGTTGCTGAATTGATGTATTTGGGTCTCCCTGCAGGTGGCCAGCTACATTGTGAAGGAGTATGACGTAAGTTTGATGTAGCAAGCCAGGCGAGTGCTTTCGTTGGCATGTACTCTAGAAAGCCAGGGGCTCAACAATGTGTGGCGGATGGCAAGCCCTGCATGCAGCTGTACCCAGTCTTTGAACACAAGTGCTTTTCAGATCACACATATCACTCGATCTGTAAGTAGGTGCAAAGGAAATTTCTTCTTTGGATGTGCTTCAATTGCAGGGGTCCCCATGCCGTGCAAACAAATGACTCATTCTCTTGCAGACAGCACATCTTGCACTGGGTCCGGCCCAGTGTTAACACGTTGGGCCAACAGCTACCGCCCAGTGACAATGCCAATGCGTCATCATGATGCCATCGATTTGGTGCCAGGCAGGCCCTCATGTCAGCCTTCTGGCTTGCATGTTTGTACCAACTTCATCCCTGTGCATGTTCCCTTTGTTACGTTTCAGAGAAAAATGGCAAGGTTGCGCACTGCGTGGCGCAACTGCAAACGGGCACTGCCACTGAGTTCAGTTGCAGTTTTAACCTGTAAAATTATGCTTATATCATCAAATTTGATTTATTTTTTGGTTGTTTAGGATTTAGGGTTTTGGCTCTAGCTTTTACTCGGGGCATGGCATCGGACCGATACTTGGTCCGTCGACATAGTTTCCTACCCTCAAAACTTGTTTACCAATATGTGTTACAACCACCGCTTGCGCATCTGCAGTAATACAGGTCCGAACAACAGCCCGGTATTAAAGAAAGATGGCTATGTGTATGCATGCATTGACCAGCCAGGTGTACACGCCGTGTCGTGGAGCTATTTGCCTTCTTGGGAAGTGAAACTAAGAAAGGCCTGAGGTAAAAAGCGTCATTCATGTATCGTTTGCTCCTTGAAAGTTCCAATTACGTCGTGGGGTCGTCTGCATGCATGTGCACATGCACGCCGTTGGTAACTGTGCCAAAATGCGATGGCAGGGCTCTCTAGCTTACTGTGTTTGACCTTACGTAGGTTTCTGTTTGCCAGCGGTGAATTGCGTCAGGAAGCACGTTTGGCGGGCGACCACCTACTTTGCAACCACTGCCAGGCAAGCCTTTGGCTCTTGACTGGGGTGAGGCATCATGACACCTGCAAACCCTGCTCAAAACCCTGCTATGCATTGTCTTTCTTCTTCATTATCATTATTCTGCAAATAGCTGCTTACTTGCGTACATAGCACTCCCACAGGCCTAGCCTCACCCAGAAATCTGCCAACACTCCCAGAGTTGCTTACTACCATACCCTATCAACACCTTTTTGACCCTCCCACCTTTCCCATAGGGTCATGCCTGGTCGACCCAGACAGGTGGCGCCAGGCAGAGCACGAGGCAGCTACCCCTTAAGCGCAGGCATTGAGCGGCAGTCAGCATGGACGTGCCTCCTCATCCTTGCTGCCCTCTTTGCCCTGCCCTGGCATCTAGTCATGGTTTCACACATGCTTAATACCATCAACCCCGGGCCCCTCACCGTATCCCATCAGGTGCTGCAGCTCATTAAGCAGCTCGACAAGGACGTGAAGCTCCACTGGAGGACCTGCCAGCGTGAGGTGCTTGACATCTTTCCCTGGGCCGCAACCCTGCCCCAAGTGGGGTGGCTGTACAATTTCAGGGTAATAATATAATTTTGGTATGGGGTTGGTTTTATTTTAGTATAGTGGTGCCAAGTGGGTTTTGTTTGGTATAAGGGTGCAGATAGGGTCTATACTAGTATAGCCCCACCTTGAAGGATCAGTTTTGGTATAGGACCACAAACAAGGCTAATTTGGGTATGTGGTTTCAGAACCCTAACTTTAGGGCATGGCCAACTCAACAGAAACCCTACTCAGGGCGTTGTCTGGTCAGGAATGAAC
>JAULBX010027053.1:0-40925 GCA_032358255.1 Heterotrichella gracilis
GGGGGGTGGGGGGGGGGGGGTATGGGGATGGTGGTGGAATTTGGTGCTGGGGTGTGCAGTGGTAGCTAGGGAGCAACAAAAGGACATATGGAAGGGGACATGGTGTTTAGGGTTTAAGCCCTAAACCCTAGACCTGTCAGGGGGAGAAGGTTGGTGTGTCCAGCACTCACCGCGAGGCACAGCCATGCTGCCAGGCACAGCAGCGCCACACCCTGCATGGTGTGGGGGGCGGGGGGGTGACTGAAGCGAGGGCCACGGGGGGCGCACCCTCGGTACCACGCCTGCCGATGCATGGCCCAACCTCGGTGCGGTGGTGGGTGGTGGTGGTGGGTGTGTGGGCGGGGGTTACTGGTGGGGGCTAAGCTGTGCGTGCTTCCACATGCTGCTGACCCCTTGTACCGAGGGCCTCTTTCCAAACCCTCCTGAGATGCCTGCCAAAACCCTCGAGGGTGCCTGTTCAAAACCCTCGCGGCCCCTGTCAAAAGCACCTGCGTGCGTCAATGCTCCAGTGCGCAAGCTGACTGGAGGCCCAAGTTAGCTACGCTGGAACCAGAGCTGGCTCGTTGGCTGGATAATGGTTAGGGTATAGGCTGGCCCCAGGTGGAGTTCACCACCCTAGAGGGGGTTGAGGCGCATCCCGTGCCTGGGGTGCCTGCCACGGGGGTGGTGTGAGCACTGCCGCCAAATCCCACCAGGGGAATAAAGGGAGCCCGTTTGCTGCTGGGGGGGAGATTGGGTGCTGGTCTTGGGGATGGTTGGTGCTGCGATGGGTGGGGGGGTGGGGATGGGCTGCAACTGGTGCTGGACACACCCCAGCCTGCTTAGAAACTGACCCTCCACTGCAACGTACTGTCCTATGCTCCTGGGGAGAAGGGTGGATGACGGGAGCTGTTAGCTTTGGGATTGACACCCTGGAAAGGGCTGTGGAGGCCGCGGGTTCGATGCCCCAAGCAAGGGGGGTGGACGCCCACCGCCGATGCCACCGCAACCACCCCGACCGAAACACAATTGAGAGCCCTGAGCGGCGCGTGAGTGGGGTTTGGAAGGGGGTCTGCGTGTCGATTGTGGGTAGTCAACAGGCCCGGTTCAGTGCTATATGCATGCACCACTTGGGCTAGGTCCGGAGCTGTGTGGGGGTCTAGGCGAGGTACTGGCTGCGGGTGGGGAAGGGGGCACCGTGAAACGAAGCGGTATCTGCACTCGTACAGTTAGATCGGGCGCAGCTGGGGACGAGTGCCAAGTGCTTTGTACACTCGAAAGTGGGGTCACACAAAACCCCCAATCATTGGTCGACATATGATTACAGGCCAATTTAGACGCTCGCGCACACTGATAATCGGTCTGAGTTACTCCCCTTGTAACAGGCATTCGAGTTGAGCCCAAAACTTGCTTTGACAAGCTTTTTTGGTGCTCGCTATCCCATACTGCAGTGGTTTCTCTTTGCCAAGCAAGCCTGTCCCGCGTCAACAACGCACCTGTTAACTAAGTTTATACCTGCGCCCATCCCACCACCGCCACCACCGCCACCCACGCCTGGCGGCCACACCCACCCCACCGCCGCCCAGCCATGGCGCGGGGGCGAGGCAAGGGCAAGCGCAGTGGCGGCGGTAGCGTTGCCGCCGCCCCTCCACCCGCAGCGGAGGTGGAGGATTTGTACGAGGCGGAGGAGGTGGCACCCGAGGAGGAGCGCAACCGAACCAAGAACCGCTATGACGTATGTACAATGCATGCATGCATATAGCCAACCAACAGAAAATGTGGTTGTACAAAACTTGTCTAGAGATTGTGGACGTGGGGGCAGATTGAGATGAGTTTTTTGTGTGGGGGTGGTATTACGCGGGCGGCAAGGGGGTTGGGGCACTATGTGGGTGGGCAGCAAACCCTAGTCGGGGGTTTCAGGGGGTGGGGTGACGCCAGCATGCTTGCTCCTTCATTGGGCTGCAAGGAGGCACAATGGGGCGCTATCATGCGGATACAGGCAACCCTGTGCATCCTTAAGACAGCCTTTCTCTTTGCGCCATTGCAGCTCGGTTTCAAGTACCATACTTGCCTTTTCCATGGTCGGAAAATCCCCCTCCTTTCCCCCCCAACACACCACCCACTTCAGCCCCACCTTAGGGACAGAGCAGCAAAGTTTCCCAGCGTGTCGCCTAGTAAGGGTTTTGGGTTTAGATTTGCAGCACTCGCCCCCTCACCACTACACACCACCACGGCACCACACCCCCACCCACCCACACCCGCCCGCGCCACCTTGAAATCCGAGGACGAGGAAATTAACAAATGCCATTATAATGAATACTTTATTTTGCCTATGACTATTGACATTTTTATCTCCTGTTTGCAGAATGTGGCCAGCTACGAGTACGAGCTGCCCTCCGATTTTGAGGACGAGGAAATAGACGAGGATGCCGCCTTCACTGAGGAAGACAAGAAGCTGTATGCGGGCTGGTTTGGTGATGATGGGGGTGACGATAGCGGGAGTGGGGAGGGGAGTGAGAGCGGGAGCGAGGCTGACCTGTTGGAGAGCGATGAGGGGGAGGATGGAGAGGAGGAGGAAGGGGAGGAGATGTCTGACGAGGTAATGGGTCAGTGCAGAAAATCATGATCAAGTGAAGGTTGTAACCCCACATCATCGAAATCAAGTACGTGGAAGGTCAAATCAGCTGCCAGCCCTGCATGCCTTGCACCAATCAGCCCCACTCTGGCACAGCCTGTAACATCTCTCCTCCAGCGATCCTGGGGAAAAAGCATGGAAGTTTGAGAACGTGTACCCTGCCAAGTTGGCTAATACCACCCCCCTTGCTGCAGGAGCTGGTATCAGGGGAGGATAGCGAATCCGACCTGCAAGGGTCGGAGGAATTCGACCCTCCCTCAGGGAGTGAAAGCGATGGGGAGGAAGAAGAAAACGGGGATGACCTGGACGCGCTTTTTGGCCCCGATTCCGGTTCTGATTCCGACTCACTAGGGGAGTTGTCAGGGGAGGAGGAGCAGATTGATGCAGAGGGGGAGAGGCACCAGGAGCTGCTGGCAGAAATCCAGGTGTGTTTTGTGATGCATGGTGCAAGTGCAATCATAGGTTAACTGTGCTTGAAATAGCTGATGCTGCAGCAAATGCGCTCTGAGAACTCTGGTGATGCTATTTGCAGGGGGAGAGGAAGAAGAGGAGGAGAGGGGAGGTGGTGGTGTCTGAGGCGGCTCCGGAGAGCGAGTTCAACCTCAACCCCTCCAGCGCCACAGACGGTAGGGTTTTGGGGGCGTGCGGGCCAGGGTTTTGAGGTGGTGTGGTGGACGGTTTCGTGGGGCTGGGCTAGTGGTGGCGTTTGAATTTGCAGCTGAGGGGACCACAATTATTAGGGTTTTTAGAGGTCGTGCTAGGGTCCATGAGATGTGTCACTAAACCCCATCCCAGAGGATCAGGAGCAGATGATGTATCCATTAATCGGCAGGACTGGGGAAGGGTAGCAACAACACATTCTACATAGAATGTGCTGGCAACTAATTATCAATACGAAGGACACATAAGTTATCCGTATCGGGCGTTCACCTCCAAACCCCTGATGGCAAACCATAACCCCAAACCCTCGCCCCCCACAGGGCCAGGCGCGGGCGATCTTTCCATGGCTGACCTATTGGCGGGACTTGGCGACAGCCGCAACAAGCTGGGGGGTGCACGCAAGGCATTGGAGCGGATGGAGCGCAAATCCCGCCCCGTGGCGCCCCCCCTGCCGGGGCCTATTAGGCAACGATTGGCTCGTCAGGCTGGGTATGAGCGAACCTCCAAGGATATCAGCAAGTGGACGTCCATTGTCAAGGTGGGTGGTGATGGTGGTGGTGGTGGTGGTGGTGGTGGTGGTGGTGAGAGGGGTGGTTGGGAGGTGGTGGTGGTATCGTAGGGGGCAAATTTGTGCTCACGGCAACCCCCTCTTGCTGGGGCCTAACAGTCAGGCGAGGATATGAGCGCATCTCCAAGGATATCAGCGAATGGACGTCCATTGTCCGCCCCCATCGTCCGCCCCCGTACTCCTCTTACATATCGTCTCCCTTCTTCTTTCCTCTCCTTGTGCATCCATGCGCCACCTCTCCCTGCACAACCCCCTTCGCCATCCCTCATCCCCTCAATCCATCCCCTCCCCTACCTCCCGTCACCCCCCAACCCCACCTTGCAGTCCAACCGCGAGGCCCCCACCATCAAGTTTGAGTCTGCTGTTAACGAGGTGCCACTTGTCAACACCACGGCGGCGCTGGCGGCGCAGTTTGAGCCAGGTGAGGACGCCACTTAAAATAGATGGTTGGATGGGGAAAATCTGTAACAGAAAATTATAACATTACCGTACTCAGATGTGGTACTCCAAAAAATCTGAAATTGCGACAATTTATTTAGATGTTTTGTTTCAAGCAGATGTTGTTCTTTTGCACTTTGTGAGGATACTTTCCCACCGCTACCCACACACTGCTGAAGGCTTTAAACCCTACCCAAAACCCCACAACATGAGCCTACAAATCCCCTTCCCGCAGCCCCTGATGGCATGGAGGCTGAGGTCGCAGCACTGCTGGCTGCTGCTGGGGCTGGTGAGGGGAAGGCGGTGGCGCAGGCAGAGGAGGAGCTGGCCATGAAGGTAGGGTTTTGTTAGGGTTTGGTGGCGTATGGCAGGGTTGTGGGTGGGAACAACTGATTGGAGAGTGCTAAAAATGGCAGGCGCTGTGGATGGACCAGGCGTACTGTTATCATTGATTTGGGCTTAGGGTCTGGGGTTGGGGTTTCCAATTTATAATCCCCATTCCTCCAGGCGCTGTCAATGGACGAGGCGACTGTTACCATAAATTAGGGTTTAGGGTCTAAGTGTAGGGTTTCTTATTACTATTCCCCACCCCCAGGCGCTGTCTATGGACGAGGCGCGCGCCCGTCGCGAGAAGCTTTCCCGC
Source organism: Heterotrichella gracilis (assembly GCA_032358255.1). NCBI lineage: Eukaryota > Xanthophyceae > Tribonematales > Xanthonemataceae > Heterotrichella > Heterotrichella gracilis. The sequence continues at coordinate 4,924 of JAULBX010027053.1, forward strand.
ATGCGCTCCCTGCTGTTTTACCACGAGCTCAAGTCCAAGCGCCTCAAGGCCATCAAGAGCAAGGAGTACCACAGGCGGAGCAACAAGGCGGAGAAGAGGAAGGTGGGGCCAGATACGATATCTGATTCAATACATATGTTGCTTTATTGGGTCAAAGTTGGGACCTTCACCGTTGTCCTGAATGCTGGGATGCTGCTGAGTCCTGGGGTTATGCCGCCCCAGGGATTGCCCTGGCCCCTGGCGATGACCCACATGCTGACGAAGATGTTTACAATAGATTATATCAAATTAAAATTAAATTATAATGCTGGCGTGCATTATTAATAATAATTAAATTATTATTAATATGACTTTTATTGTTCCTCGCCATCCTCAGGCGCTGGCCCTGGGCGCCGACCTAGAGGATGACGAGGACACCGCCCGGCAGGCAGCGGAGGAGGCTGAGCTGGCGCGCGCCCGCGAGCGCCTGACCCTCAAGCACAGGAACACCTCCCGCTTTGTGCGGCGGGCCATCCGCAGGGGGAGCACGATAGTTGACGAGGGCACCAGGGAGGCGGTGGCGGAGCAGCTGCGCCTGGGGCAGCAGCTGCGGCGCAAGGTGGGTATGGTAGGGTTTTTGAGGGAGGGTTTGCTAGGGGTTTTGGTGGAGGGTGCTGGAGTTTTCAGGATTTCATGGCCTTATAACGTGTCATGGGCCATTGATCATTGATGATCATCAACTGTGACCATGATGAGTACATAGCACCCATCAAACTGTGGTCGGCTGGCAAGGGTCCGCACGCATGTGGTCAGCAACGATTGCACCCTACTGATCAATTGGCGGGAGTCATCACACTGTGGCGATTGGTGCAAATCGGGCGCATGCATGTACTGAGCATCGATTGCACCATAACGGATCAGTTGACAGTGGTGGTCGTGTGCAGATTGAGCGCATGGATGGCGGGGGCTCAGGCAGCACTGGCGATGAGTCCACCTCAGGCAGTGAAGGGGAGGAAGGGGAGGGGGGCCAAGGGGAGGAGAGTGGTGCGAGGAAGCAGAGGAGGCTGGACAAGGCTCGAGCAGCTGCTCTGGAGGTGCTGGAAGGTGGGTGGGGGTGGAAACCCTACAGGCCAAGTGAAACCCTACACTGCAGTTGAAGTTCTACAGTGAACTCCTCAACGTGAGGTTTCCATTGCATATATTGGCTGATTCAATTCATGATCGGACACGAATGAGTGAGCATCATTTTCGTTTTTGGTAGATAGTGGTAATTTAGCCTCCCTATAGGCAGCCCCCTCGAGCCAACTTCGTAACCACTCCCCACCCGCAGACACCGGCCCAGACCCGGCCTCCATACCCTCCAAGGGTTTGTTCGCCCTCCCCTTCATGACCCGAGCCAGGCAGCGCAAGCACCAGCAGGCAGCGGAGGACGCACGCGATTGGCTCAGGGAGCTTGATAGGGAGGCTGCGGCGGGGGGTGGGGATGCGGCGTGGGGGGGCGAGGGGGGCGACGAGGATGCGGTGGGGGGTGGGGCCCGGATGCGGTTCGATGCGGGAGGGGGCGAGGGGCCGGCGGTGCAAGGGAGCGACAGCGAGTGAGTGTGTGGAGGGGGGAAAGGGATGTGAGATTGGATTGTTTGATTGTGATTTGAGAGGTGGAATGTACCCCTGTTGTTTTGGGTGCTGTGAAGTTCATATGGAGACGTGGTTGTTGCATGGTGGTGACAGATCTGCATGTAGGGTGAGGCGGGGACGGGAGACTCAATGAGGTGTAACCCTCTCATTACCCTAAGGGTTTTGGTTCTGAGCCAAGCTGTTTGGTGTGTGCCCCAGGGAAGCAGGCTCCGACCAGGAAGGAGGGGAGGAGAGGGCCAGGCGAGTCAGCGCCAGGCTGGCGGCACAGTTGGAACCTCCCACACCCTCGGGCACCGCTCCGCCTGGCCCCTCCACCGCCAAGGGGGGCAAGCAGGGGAAGAAGAAACGGGGAGGGAAGGCGCAGGCTGCGGGAGATGGGGAAGAGGAGGAAAACCCCGGCGCAGGGTTTTCTGCAGTGGTGATGACCGATGGATTTGTGTCTGTGGGGGGTGGGGCTGGTGGCAGGGGAGCAGAGCAGGCAGTGGCGACGAGAGGTGCGAGGGGGGATGCCGCATCCCGGATGCGATACCTGTTGAGATGTTGTGCATTTGAGATGTGGGTGGGTGGGGAAGGGGTGGGGGGGAGGTTGCTATGCATGGTTATGGTGGATTGAAGGGATTGCTTTCTTAAACCCTAGGCAGGCCCCTTCAATCAAACCTTTAGACTGCTTTGCATATCACCATGTCACTGCTTTGCATGTGTGTGTGCGCTGCGCTCCTTTTTGACACCCTGGACTGGGGTTTACAGGTACCGAGGCCGCAGCGCTATCCGCAGAACCCTTGCCCGTCCGCAAAAACCCTAGGCAGCAGCAGCCGACAGCCAATGGCGCCGCAGCACCAGAAACGCATGCCAGGGGGGTGCAAAATGGGGGCACGCATGCCGCCGACCCCCACGGGAATTTCATCAAATCCAACAAATTCAAGGGCCCCAAGCCCGGCTACCTGTTCAAAAAGGGGCACCAAGGGTTGGGTTATTACAAAGACACCCAGGGGATCGCCCCCAATGGCAAGGGGGGGGTATCAAATCGGCCCACCAGGGAGGTCGAGGAGTTGGTGCAAGGGGGTGAGGGGAGCGGGAGCGATGGGGAGGGAGGGGAGGAAACACAGCAGTTCCTGAGGACTGTGCCAGGTGTGTGGGGGTTCTGGGCGTTGTCATCTCCTTTGCATGTGTCAAGCCATTCTTCTTCTTCTTCTTCCTTTTGCATGTGTCATGCCTGCTGCACTTAAACATATCTCCTCGGGATTGGGAACTGCCTCTGGGGATTGGGAACTGCCCGACATGGGAATTGCCCAGAGGTGCCGCATTTGTTGAAATGTAGGGGTGGGGGGGTACATGCGCATTTGCTCTTGTGTGCATCGTTTGGATGGTTGGGTGTGTGGATGCCTGGGCGGGGATGATTCATTCGCAACAATTGCTGATCATCCGTGATTATAGCAAACTTGATTGGGTAATACTGAGCCCACCGCACACCCACAGCACAGCACAGCACCCAAGAGCATCATGTGGTGCATGTAGTGCCTATTGGAAGCATCGTACAACGTATGTTAATGCCTGTGACATGGTGTGGGTGTGGTGTGGCATGCTTTGCCCTCTCATCTATTTCATATGAGCGTGTGCTTGGGCAGGGATGATTCATTCGCAACAACTGCTGATCCACCGTGATTATAGCAAACTTGATTGGGTAATACTGAGCCCAGCACACACCCACATAACAGCGCCATGTGATACAGTCACAAGTAGAAGATATTTTAAGCGCAAAGAATGCATTTGTGGCACTGAAACGGCTTAAAGCAATGATGAACATGTATCTGCATCTTACAGGTCCTTTTTCCAGTGTCAGGCTGTTTGCTTCATCTGTCGAGTGTTTATAATGAATATTCCACTGTTCCAGGTGGCGGGCTGTCGCAGCAGGAGCTGATTCGCCTGGCCTTTGCCGGGGATGACGTGGAGGAGGAGTTTGCAATGGAGAAGGTAGGGGAGGAACATCGCTGTGTAGGATTCCTTTCTTCACCTGTAGAATTTTTTCTCCTTCCACTCCAGTCAGCCATGGCCATGCCTACTGCACGCAGGATGCGGCGCATGCAAAAGCCTAGTGGCACATGCAAAACCTAGTGGCTCATACTAATCCTAGTCGCACATGCAAACCCTAATGCGCTGCCGCTTCAAATCCATCCCCGTCCCTCCGCCCCCACACCCACCACACACCCACAACCCCGCCCACACACCACCACCTCCACCACCGCAGGCAGCCGACATCTCCACCGAACTCCCCAAATCCGAGGAGCCCACCCTCCTCCCGGGGTGGGGCCAGTGGGCGGGCGCCAAGCGGGAGCCCCGCTGGATGACCGACGCGCGCGCCAAGGCGGCCCGGCAGCGGGATGCGGCGGCTGCGGCGCGCAAGGATGCCAAGCTAAAGCATGTGATAATCAGTGAGAAGTTCGACAAAAAGGCGGCGAAATACGCCACGCCGAACGTGCCGTTCCCCTACGCGAGCCACGAGGTGTATGAGCGCAGCATGCGGCAGCCGCTGGGGCGGGAGTACAACACCGACGCGGCGTTCAGGTGGGCGGGGGTTTTACGCGCATGGAAATTGTGTCCAATTTTCATGGAAATCTAATACTTTTAAGTCAATCAATGTAAAGTAAATAATTCAAAATAAGAAAAGGATGTATACATTTTAGGATCCAATGAATATAATTAAATTCATAATTTAAGTTAATATCATTTAGGATTTACATGCAGACCTCAGATGCATGGTAACGATATCCTGGAGTATGTAGACCTGCGTGGTGAGCCATCCTGCACCCGCATCGGATGCGCTAGGATGCGCTAGGATTCCTCCCATTGAACCCTGCCTTTCCCCCCCTTTTCCAGGGACATGACGCGCCCTGCGGTGATCAAGCAGACCGGCGTGGTCATCCAGCCCGCCCGCTACACCAAGGGCACCTCCCAGTATGCCAAGGAGCATGCGGGGAACAAGAAGCGGCGACCGGTGAATGTGGTAGCAGGGGGCATGACCAAGCGCACAAAGGCGTGAGGAGCCAGGGGCGGGATTGCGGACATGGGGGTGGGGTGGGGAAACCCTTACGAGGGGATCATGTGTGGGGTGGTGGATTGTTTTTCTCTTAGTTGAACTCTTGCGAGGGTGTCATGTAGATAGGTGTTGGAGAGCAGTGTGCAGTCACTGTATTCCAAGGGGTGCTCACGCGGGGGGCTAAGAAATGCTCAAAGCGCAGGGGGGTGATCGTAGTGGCTGTGGGGATCATCATGGCATGATACAACATGGCCATGGCGGCTAATAGTGTGTGCAAGGCCATGCAGCATCCTTTCAGCTGAAAGCTCCCCATGTGCTCAGGCTGTTCCAGTGGCAGCAGACGCAAGTGCGTGATCTGGTACCATAATGATAAGGCATCCCATTTTTCAGGTCATTCAGTGGACCAACCAGGTTGCAATGGTGCCACAAGACTTGATTTTGGATGGGTATGTCAATTGAACGTGTAACTTGAAGCCACAAGTTCGAACTCCTTTGTTGACAGATGTTGACAAAATAGTTGCTGATCTAATCAGTAACACATTCGATGATTCGCCAATAATTGAAGTGAAAATGCCAATGGGTGACGAGATAGCGTTTCACACCTCCACCAATCGTTACGGGCACTGTAAGCCTTTGGTATGCCGAACTAGTCTAGAAGCTAACAATAACTGCCCACAACCCCTGTCAACGCTAAGTATGATCCTGTATTAATTGAAATTCAATGCAGGCGCCTATAATCATTATGCAAGTGCGTGCGGGTCACCCGTGGTATGCCCAATAATTAGATTACTCCAACAATTTGATCAAGATCAATCTAATACCCGGGCGCACTGCTCAATATAGAAGAATATGTGGCATGTCATGCCTCTCAACTAAACCCTGAAGTGGGCCCGGTATGAAGGTCTACGCTAAGGGATATCAACTAAACAGTCACTGTGTGTGTGCTGGCAGTTTCTGCACTGAAATGATTGCTGTCCTTCAATCTATGATTTTATAGGAATAAAAAGGAATTACCTCCTTATTATACCTTTATTTCCCCTATCCCGTTTTCTCATCCAATACGTGCATTCAAGGACTGGGGCCTTGGGTAGCTATTCACGTAGCATGCCACTCAGCCTTCTCCAGGCCACAACTCCATCAACCTCTCCACGCAAGCCTGCTCCAGCTGCGTGGCATTGGCCCCCTGAGCCTGACCCACGGCCTCCACCTCACTCATCACAACCGTCTGATTGGACCCATCCTGGTACCTAACCGGCGCGTTCTTCAGCGCCGTCTGCTTGCAGTACTCCCTTAGATTGGTACTGGGCGACTGCCCCTGCACGTGCTTTTCATAGTATTGCCCTATGATGGAGCTCACCTCCCGCTGGCTCATCACATCAAACACATCGAGGCTGCTGTCGGCTTTCTGGTAGCTGCGTAGGGCGCTGCAGTGGAAGTGGATGCCCACCACGTCGTGGCAGGGGTTCCACACGCTGTAGTTGTAGGCCTTGAACACAGCCATGAACACGCTCTCGGTGCCCAGCCGGTTCTGCTCAAAGTGGAGGTGGGTCTCCTGTGCAAACAGCATGGGCCTTTGTAAGGGTTTAGGGTTTTAGGGTATGAATACGCTCTCGGTGCCCAGACGGTTCTGCTCAAAGTGCAGGTGGGTCTCCTGTGTGCAGAGCATGGCCTTTGTAAGGGTTTAAGGTTTAGGGACTAGGGTTCTGCTCAAAGTGGAAGTGGGTCTCCTGTACAAACAGCATGGTTTTTTCCAGGGTTTAGGGTTTAGGGTATGGAGTGGCAGGGTGGTGCCCGGCCGATTCTGCTCAAAGTGCAGGTGGGTCTCCTGTGCACAGAGCATGGGCCTTTTAAGAGTTTAGGGTTTAGGGTTTAGGATTTAGGGTTTAGGGTATGGAGTGGCAAATAGAGGCTTTGTTACGCAGTATTTAAAAATGCAATCAGCTCGCTCATGCCAAGGCAGAGCTGGGTGGCGCAAATCAGTGCAAAGGTCTGGTGCTGTGCTAGATTGCAGGTTCTTATCTGGGAGGTCACTTGGTGCGAGCAGACTACAGGCGACAGTTTTGGGTTGTAATACTGTGTAGCGGCAACTGTACCGAGCAGGCTGCAGCTGGGTTGAGTAAGGCATGCACCTGGATGATCAGGAATAGGCAGTGTTGGGAGTGCTTCACCCACCATGGCCTTGGGAGCGGGCGCTATGAAGCAGAACGCGTCGTGGCCCATGACATAGGTGTGGCACCAATTCCCATACGAGTGTGCACACTGGGTGGCAGGGTGCGAGGACAGGTTGTCGTGTCTGCTCAGCACAAACAGGTCCTGCTGGTTCATGATGTTGAGCAGCTTCACGGAGCCGGTCCACATGATGTCAGCATGGCTGAGGAGCTGCAGGAGACACGCGTTGAGGGTTTAAGGTTTAAGGTTATTGTTTGAATTTATTAGGAGGATATTTCTAATACAAATATTCCTAATAACAATTGATTATTGTCCTCTACAGTGACAGAAAGAGTGGATGCTGGCTGGTAGCGTGGAAGCTGATTGAGGCTGTGGCTGATGCTGTGTGGGTGGTTTGGTTATTGGTTGGCAGGTGTACCCCATGGCATACTTGACACCACCCTATGACCAAAATGTGGCTTGCACCACCCACTGTCAAATCACTGCCATATGATAAACACTGACACCCAGCACCCTTGACAAGAAAGCAGGCCCCTGCACCTACCGCGATATCCCCGTGCGGGATCATGGTGTTGATGTACTTGATGTAGTCAGAGTACCACAGCTGGTCGTTGGAAGGCACCACCACCACCTTAGAGTTGTCAAAGGCGATGGCAGGCAGAGCTACTTTGATCACATCAGGCACTAAGCTGGAATTGCTTGCGTCCACCTGTGCAAAGGGTAGAGTGTAGGGTTTAGGGTTTAGGGTAGGTAAGCCAAGGGCCACATGGGCTGCCCATCTCCAGCTGGACCTCAAGTCGCGTGGGATGAATAGATGGTTCAAACAGTGCCAGGATAGAGCTGCGTGGCGCCGCATGTGCAAGACTAACTGCTAATCTGGCTGTCTTGCTGGAATGCATGTAACTAACTAACTAACTAACCTGCGCAAAGCCCTGCCATGGAGGTGGAGCCGGGTAGACGGCCTGGTCTATTTGCAGCATGATGTGTATCCTGCTGATCTCAGGATTGGCCAGGTTGCCCTCCAGGACTGTTTCCAGCTCTTTTCGCCGGGCACGCATCTGGTCTGTGGCCTCTGCACAAGGGACATTGGGGCAGTTCCTTGAGTGGGCTAGAAATGGGTGATGTCCTTCTCTCTGCTAACTCTTCTTCCTTACCCAACGTGTCTTTTCAAGTACAAGATGAGATGTCACTTATTGTGTATTGAGGAGTGGGTCAATGCAGAGCAAGTATAGACTTACCAGCCTCATTTCTCACAACTTGCCAGTAGGAGTGGACAAGGTGTACAGGTCTCAAGGTGTAGACCACTGGCTCGGGAACAACGATGGCCGTCTCATTGAGGGCTGTCTCGTTGAGAGCTGTTTCATTGAATGCTTTCCCCTCAACGAAGGTGACGTTCAACGTCATGTTGGCAAAAAAGTGCATCCCGCTGACGGTTTCATTCGTGGAGAAGGCCCGAGTGAAAGGGGCTAACAACTGGGCCCCTTGCCAGAACGTGCAGTCGTGGCACCACTTTGTGAAGTAGAAGAAGAGGGTCATAGCCAGTATGTTGCACGCTGAGATGGTGAGGAGACAGCAGGCCCCGCACGAGCCCCGTTGCTTGGACCCACACCATGTGCTCTTGTGGCATGTGCCATGCGGTAGATTAACCCCCGTGCAACCGGCCTCCTCCTCGATCCGGCTCTCGCCCATGTCTCTGCCCAGCTATTGTGGGTCCTCAAATGTGCTCACAGCTGGATAAAACGGCCGCACGCGTTGTAACGTGCCCGGTGATGGTTCAAAAACTGCAGCTGTCCACCGCCGGATACGAAGCAGTGGCGCGACCGACGGCCCAAGATGTGGCACCACTCAGGAGGTAACTCGTTACAACGTGATGTTCCATAGCGTGTGGTTTCAAGCGAGCATGGTTAATGCGCTATGCGTTTCGGCCCATCTTGTCATATAGTGTTGCCTGGGGACTTTCGAAAGGCAAACTTTTTCCAAAAACGTCCCGGGGATTTTGCAAGGGGGCTGCAGTAGGTGGAAACCGGTGGAACACGCAAAAAGGCTGCAATAAATGTTGGATCCGCCCATTTCCTTAAACAAGCTCTCGTATTAAAAAAAACAAGCATTATAAAGCTGGACCCACATGACACAGATGGGAAATTTGGGTAGTCCTAGGGCATAACAGCAAAATCAACTTGATATTGGACAAAACACCCAAGTGGCACCGGCCTGTACCCTTAACAGCGAGTTTAATGTCATACAAGGTCTTGCTGGGGTTCATGGCAGCTGAACACTGCCCTAAACAGCTCACACTGTTGTAACTTTGCCAGACGGGCGCAAACTCCAAACCCTAAACCCTAGACCTGCTGCCACTTGGCCAGAAGAAGCACTGCAGTAGTGTGCTTCCACAGCACGTGATAGGAAACGTGTATTTGTGGCCAGCAGCACATGCACATGCTGGCATGGAGTAACTTTCTGACGACGGGAAAAGCTGAATACCTGCCTCAGCCGACTGTGCGGTATTTAACAAAACACTATTGTCTGTTTTAGAGAAACGGGATGGACACGTGCACATGAAGCTGTTTGACATTGCGTGTATAAGGCTGACTAATAGTCTGGCTGCCAGAATGCATGCTCCTTAGTTATTGACACATAGTCGTTCCCGCAAAAAACAACCAGCATACGGTATGGGGCTGGGGCCCTCTAAACTCTGTCAATACCTGACTCTACCAGCGCCCTCGCACTTGCAGGGATGCTCTTTATGTCTTAGCGGCAAGGAAGACATGGAAACTCATGTGCCCACCCGCACTAGCAGTAACTAACAGCACTGCAGTCAGACCACTGTGGGAAAATGCAAGGGGAAATGTCGAGTGAACACAAGCACTAGTAATGCGCGTGGCATATAGCAAGGTTTGCTAAGAGCAATAAAGAAAGTAGAAGGAACAAACAAAAAGCAGCATTGATTGCCGAGTATGTGCGGCAGACCGCTATCAAAATTTCTAATTATTGCTCGATCAGTCGAAAAATATCTTAAAGGACCATATCTAAACGATTTTGCAATATGCGCGGCATCACCTTTGCATCTACGTTGTTTCAATCCAAAATCCATTGCATTCATGCTCAAACAAAAAATCATCTTAGGTCCTTCAAGTCACCTTGTCCCCGTCACACAGCTCCAATCCCCGCAGCACCATCTCCGTATACACTAGGGAGCAAAACAGCACCGTCTCCCCAAAATTGCTGACGATGAAATGTGGCAGGGGGCGTTTGGAGGGGGGCAGGCCATTTAGCCCCCCCGCCACCAAGGGACCCACAGCAAATGCCAGCAATTTGGGGTGGCGAAATGTAGACTGCACACCCAGCAGCAGCACCAGGGAGGTGGTGCACATAGAGGGGAGGGAACGGGCCATACCCGGGCTCTGAGAGGAGGCAGGGGGGGCGTTTCAGGAATTAGTTTTTTTCAAGCATTTTCCCCTTCAATTTAGTTCCCTTTTCAACAGGCGCATGTATGACATGTAGAATATTCAGACCATGCAGATGTATCAAAGTACGCCTGCCTCCCACTTAGGCACCGCAAACCCTAAACATGAGAACCTTCACCGTAAATTCTAAATCCACCTCATCATAGGTATATCGCAGGATGCCTGCCTTCCACTTGGGCACTGCAAACCCTAAACCTGAAACTCTAAACCTTAAACCTTACACGCACCTCAGCATAGGTGTATCGCAGGACGCCCGCCTCCCACTTGGGCACAATGCGCAGGCCCATCCACTCGTGCGCCACCCCCCTCGCCACCACACACCCCACCACCGCTGCCGCCACCGCCAGCGCCACCTCACTCCCCGCCCACCCCACCCCAGCGCGCGCCGCCATGTGGAGGGCAGGATAAAGGTTCACTGGGGCTGCGCAGTGCGCCAGGAAGCGGAAAACCGAGAGATTTTTCAGCAGGTTTTTCCTGTGCTTGGAGGCGATGCCGATGTAGCGTCCAAGGGCCATCATGGCGTTGTCGTACACCATGCATGCTGTCATGCCGGCAATGATGCAGAGGCTGAGTGTGGAGTCTGGGCCTGCGGGTGGGGAGACGTGCATGTGGGGTTGATTGGGGGCTGTGGTGGTGAGTGGGGTGGTGGGAGAGGATGTGTCTCAATGCGGTGGGAAATCCGGGTGGTGGGTAAACTTTAATACAATGATCGCAATGCAGCGGCCAATTTAAATGGTGATGTGCGCCATGTAAAGTGGCAGAGAGCTGTGTGATGTTACAATGCACGGATTGACCACCGTAGGCCCTGTTTAAACATGCATGTCCTGACAATCAGCATTGGCACAACCTTGCATCCCTTCCTGTTCACTCGTGCTGCCAGGGAGCTAAATCCTTTTAGGGTTTCGGGTTTGGGGGGCATGACCTGCACCCGTTGTGCGGCATCAAGTCACACCCTATTAGGGTTTAGGGTTCCCAGCGCCGTACCTGTGCTGGTCGTGCAGCATGCCAGCCACACCGTAGTGGTTGCCAGCAAGGCATGCACCACAGCAAATGTCACCAGTAGCCCTGTGTAGATGGGGCGGAAGGTCGATCCTGGGGGGGCATGGTGCTCCTGCCCCTGGCCCATGAGGGGATGTGTGTCCAATGGGTGGTTGGCCTGCTTGGCCTGGGGCGTGGGTGGGGCCATGGTGGGGTTGTCAAACCCTACGGAAGGGTTTTCATTGGCGGTAAGCAGGGTGAAGGTTTCGGTCCCCTTAAGGGTTTGGCGCAGGGTGGTGGAGTCAAATCCTACACACTACACGGTGTCAGCTACACCCTAAATTTAAACCCTCAACAGGGTTTTTGGCGCAGGCTGGGGGAGGCAGATGATGGCTTCAGCCTCTAGGCCGACTGCCAACCACACTGTGCAGGAAAGGTGCTTAGGACCACGGATCATGAACGCCCAGACCACCGCAGCTGCAGGTGATAGCCTACCCAGTGCAAGGTGCAATGCCATCTCACCACACAGGCACTACCAACCACCTAGGCGTATGTTCGAGGCGTGTATCGTGGGTGCGGTAGTAGAAGTAAAAGAGAAGAGTTGGAGGGAAGCCGAGTGCGTGACCGTTTAGAGTTTGCTGCAGCACTCCTGGTGGTCAAGTACAAGCCAGTGTGAGCCAGGCACTGTGCCGGAGATTACCACCTGTCTGGGTGGATAGTATCCTGTTAACCGGATTTAATGAACGATAATAACTATATTGGTGTCTACAGCCTGTAGTACAAGTGTCGAGGTTGACCTTGTGTGTTGATAGGCTGCTTGCTGCTCTTGGCTGGCATGCACCCTGATGCCTTGCCACCCACCTGATTTCATGCACCCGTGCAGCTCAAACTCTGCTAAAATGGAATAATCTACTCTGGAACAACTGGGAGGGCTCTGCATATGTGTCGCACGCGCCAAGTCGCCTAGCACAAGACAACTTCCGAGACTTTATGTGACCACAGTATCCCAGACCCTAAAGAACAGGCCAGGAACCCTAGAGCCTAGGGCGGAAGCTACCCCGTCGCATGTGCTCAGAAGTCCACGGATTCCTTCGTAGCCAGCGCCTCGGCACACTCTCAGGCGGTCGCTAACCCTAGCTGGAGTCATAAACGTTGTTCCTTGCCTGTCTGACGGCGCTGCACGCTTTCAAACTCAACCCGGGCATCGCTTGCCACCCACCCTAGCCACCTGTACAGAACTCCGCTGAGTTTGTGGGTGCTGGAGGTTTTTCAACCCTCGTAATCAAAGTCTGAGTAGTTAGTAGGTATTCCAGGTGCGTGTGGACAGTTGACGAAGTTCACAATATCTCATTCGCCACAATGTAATATAGCATGCCATGCATCAAATTTGCATGCTTGCAATGCTTTCGTGCGAGTGCCACCGTTGCATTGACCACTTGTGTATGAGATCATTGTGGGTAGTATTTTTACTGTTATTTGCTGAGTTCCGAGTCTGTCGATAACCCATTATGCTTAGGACGAGGGGATGCCCATATGCCAAGTGGCATGCGTTAGCCTTAGCCCACACAGTCGCCTCACGCCCCACATCCCACATCCCACACCCCACCCTCAACCAAAACCTCCACCGCAAGCTCACGTCCCACGGTTGTAGAGAAAAATCCCTGAATCCTAAACCCTAAATTGTGCTTATCTTGGGCACCCACGGCCAGAACGCTAGTCCACAAACTCACCAGGAAGGCACCCCTGAACCCCAAACCCTTGCCGTGCAGAGAACCCAATCACCCCGCCCAAGGCCCATTTCACTGCCACCTAGCCACTCCTTCCCGGCCCCAGGGCAGTACCCTAGCAAGGGTTCCACGCCCTCCACACCCCGCCCCTCGCCTCACACAAGCTGCCCACCACCACCAAGCCAGCCCCCACCCACCCCACCCCACCCCCAGGATGCGGCTGAAGGCCATGGCGGTGCTGCTGCCCACACTGCTATTGCTGGCTGCTCTGGGGGTGAATACTGCGCAAGGTGGGCTGGCTTTTTTGCTGCCGGTGGTCGGGGTTGCGTTTATCCCCGCACCCTCATCCGTTACAGCCCCTTGACAAGAAGACCCCTACACCCTGTACCTTAAACCCTCCGTCCAAACCCCTAAGGTCACCCTCTAGCAGCCCGATTAGGACCCCGATTGAATGCTGTGAATTGTTTTCAACAGACCCCTTAGCAAATAACCCTTCCCCCACCCCCTCTGCAGCCGCATTGGGTCCCCTTGGGCAGCGCGCATGGGCAGCAGTCAGTGACTTGGTGGCTGAGGAAGAGACCTCAATCTAGGGTTTAGTATATATGACAAAGGGGATATGATGCGCGTTGACAACTAGACTGATATCCACCTCCCCATATCGCTACCACCTTCCACCCCAATATGAATTTCCATTTTCCACCCTCTCCTATGCAGCCGCATTGGGCCCCCTTGGGCAGCGCGCATGGGCAGCGGTGAATGACTTGGTGGCTGAGGAGGAGACCCCGGTGATCGACCTGGCTCCCCATGGGATGGAAGAAAGCGTGCTGGGGAGGGACAAGTGGCCGGAGGGCAATGCGCCACATATCGCTGCTGTCTCCTCCCCGGTATGCCTGCAAAGAAAACCTAGAACCTGAGCCCTCCAACCTTAAACCCTTCAAGGATGATCCGCAGTGTGTTATGATCCCCGCACTTTGGGCGATTCCTTTCTGCTAATGGTTTCTATATATTTGTTCACAAATCAGAAAACTGTCGCGGTAGAGTTTCCCCTGTAGCCTATCGATACAGGCTAAATCCAGCAAGCACACTGAGAGACATACCGAGCCATCAGAGGCATTATACACGCCTTTGTCGTTTCATTTCTTCTCTTTCTTTTTTCTTCTAGAATGGGCAGGGGAACTTTTCCTGAGCGATTGCTGGTCCACATTTGTAGCTATTATGCCCAATCCCCTCCCCAATGCCCTCCCAATTTTGTGGGCTACATTTATTTGGACCCCCACCCCTCCAGGACCTGATCGACACCCACCTACTTGATGTGATGGGGCGCCACGAGGCTGCAGATGGTGGTCTGGTGCTGCAGGTGGCTCTGGCAAGTGAGGGGGCAAGCCACCACATGGTCAGCTTCAGGTGCGGGGGTGGGGGGGTGGGGTTAATTGTGTGTATGTGTGAAAGGTGGGAAATAATGGGTCTTATTAACAAAAGGGTAAGCCACCACATGGTCAGGTGGGGGTTGGAGGAGTGGAGCTGAGTGAATGTATGTGTGTGTGTGGAAAGGAGGGGTTTTTGCTTGCAAGGGGTCGAGGACCTGGGGGGGAAGAGGGGAGGTCCCGTTGCATTGGGTCCTTTGTTACACCATCACCATGCCAACTGTGATGCCCCTTAAACCACACCACCACCCATCGACTGCGCCCCCTGCCACACACACATATGATTCCTCACTCCCAACACCCCCACCCCCCACCCCCCAGCGAGCTCGCCCTGCCCCCCGGCGCCCACATCTTTGCTTACAATCCCTCCCTGGCCGAGGCCTCAGGGGGGGAGTGTGGGGCGGGGTGCGTGCACCACACAGCCCACTCCCTACCTGTGGCGGCCAATCAGGTGCTGCCACCTGTGCCAGGGGGGCGCATGCACATCAAGTTTTATTTCCCCCCAAATGTGCGGCATTTGGCGGGGTCCCACCTCAAGGCTAAGGTCTCCCGGGTGCACCAGGTGTGTGGTTGGGGGTAGTGGGGGGAGGGGAAGGTGGGGAGGATGTGTGGGGTGGATGGTGGGGGAGGGGTTTCGGCACGCCTGGGTGATGGAAGAGGAAGTAATTGCAGTGCTTAAAAGGGCCTGGTTCTATCGCAAACCTCGTGCAATGGCTTTTTGTGTCTCGGGGTGTTGGATTTACATTATTATGTTTTATTTGCATTTCATTCATTTTTACATAAGTAAATAGCTTAATAAAATAAGGTAAGTAAAACAAACAGCAGCCCCTAACCTTTACACAACCCCCCATGCCAGGGCCTCCTTACCTCCAACATCTACCTGCTCTACCAAGTCTTCTACGCCTATGCAGACATGTTCCCTGGCCTCATTAAACCCTGCGCAAGGGTTTTATTCCTGGAGGGTGTAAAGTTCCATTACAACCCCTTAACCCCCCTAAACCCCTAACCTCTTAACGTTTTGCAAACCGCGTACAGGGCCTGCTCACCTCCAACATCTACCTCCTATTCCAAGTCATCTACGGCTACGCCGACATCTTCCCGGGACTCATCACAAACCTCACGCAAGGGTTTGAGGGGGTGGACCTCATTAACAACTACGAGGGGGTGGCGGAGCCCTGCGAAATCGAGGCCGCATGCGACCCAGATGCGGCCGCCCCCAAGCAGGGGGTTGTAATGATGCTGGTGGTGCATCGGTACATGCCGGTCTCCGCCACTGTGCCGCTGGAGTATTACACGTACTGCACAGGTGGGGAGGGAAGGGAAAACCCTGGCGCAGGGTTTTGGGGGTTGGGGCTGCTCCCAGTTGCAGCAACGCCCGTCGTTATTGCCATGGAATGTTGATTTAATAGGGCATTTCGTGAAGGGACAAAAACAATGATTGCTCGGTTTGGCGGCATTGGATAAACTTGCAATGTCAATGTTGTGGCAATGTTCAATAAATGCCGACTGCTGACCAGCGCCAACCGCTTTTCACCCCCGTCGCATACATTTAACATGCCCCCTCCTCAATTTGAACCCCTATACTCCCACTCCTCAACCCCCCGCCCCTCTCCCGCAGCCTCCCTCCTAAATTCCCTCCCTGGGGAGCGTCTACTGTTGACTGCCAACCACTGCTTTGGGACAATGGAGAATTTTACGTTAGCTAATGATGCCATGCTGGTGTTCAACTTTGAGAACAAGTGTGGGGGGGATCGGGAACAAAACCCTGGCATAGGGTATCTGCAGGTGCGGGGTAGGGGTTAGGGTTTGGGGATTTGCAGGCCTGTGCACATGGGAGTATCTCGTCACCCCCTAACCCACCCATGTCGTAATAGGTCATTATGCCAGTAAATAAACATATATATTTAATTAATATAAGGAAAATTAAAATTAAACAGTAAATACAAAGGTCTGGATGTGGTGTGATCTGAGGGCCCAAAAACTGGTATCCCCCACCAATTTTTACCCCTGGGAATTTCATGAGGGCCCTAATGCCCACTCCACCCCACCTCCACCCCTCACCCCTCCCCTCCCCTCACACACCCCACCTCCCTGCCGCAGGGTCTGGATGTGGTGTGGTCTGACGCCCTGTCAGACACCGCCCTCCTGCGGGTGGTACCTACTATCCCCAAGGAATATAACGCCTACCAGGTGGGGTGGGACGCAAGGAACGCCACGCCCTACTCGGCATATGCAGTCCACCACCCCAACGCAGCCCCCAAAAAGGTCTCTCATACCAGGTACGAGGCATAGGGTCGGTCCATAAAGCACTGTTTAGGGTTTAGGGTCAAGGGTTCCCGCAAGATGCATGCTGTGCATCCATCTTGCGCTGCATCGATAGACTTCTAAACTGGGCCATGGTTTGATCCCCGCATGCCTTCTCTCCCCTTCTTCTCCTCCATGTGTCTCTCCCCCCTTAGGGGGTTTATGAAGTAGGAAGTAGTTCTATTTGAGTCCACCTTCCCTAATCCTTTTTCCCTTCCATGATCCCCTTTACCTCCACTTTTCCCCTTGCCCCTCAATTTCTCTCCCCCTGCCGCAGGGCCGAGGGGGTGGCCCCTGGATTCGGGGCCCTGCAGGAGACCGGCCCCTATTTAGGCCCCTTTTACGGGGACACGCATTTCGCAGTGGCCTGGGAGACGGGGGTGACAGAAACGGGGTCCTCGGGGTCCGGATTGCTAGATTCCGAGACCCACAGGGTGACGGGGGTGTTAACATATGGGGTGTCGCAATGCAACGGGACCGGGCTAAATAGCGACCTGGTCTACGATTTCTATGGGCGGCTGTCAGTGGTGAGATGAGGGTACTTGGGGTAGGGTGTGTGTGCTGGATAGGGTGCATTTGGTGGGGTGTGGAGGACGTGAATGATGGTTGCACACCATTGCACTGCATTGCCAGTCATGCAGAGTCAGTTGCACGTGAATGAAACGAGTCATGCTTCTTATCGCCACTTATCAAGACCACGGTTGTACCCAAAGTGCATGTAGCTTACTCGCTTTGGGGATTACCAACGCTTGACTTCCGTACACGAAGTTGCCAATAACGCAAATCAATTGCACTGCATCGCCCGGGGTCAAATCCTTAGGTGAAATGCAGGCCTCTGATTGTCTCTGTGTCACAACTTTTTGTGCACACTATCGGTCCTCATTACCTGTCCTCCATACTAATTACTTCCGACTGCAGGCCTATGACAGCGGGCTTGATCACTTCTGCTTCTCATTATATATCATTCAACCTGATTACTTCCAACTGCAGGCCTACGACAGCGGGCTTGAAGCGTATCTGACCAGCTCCGATTCGAGCCCCTTTTCTGATGGGAAATGGTACCTGAATGACGAGGGCACGGATTTGGTGGTAAATCCTGGGTATCTGGTGCTCATGGAGGGCAATGGAGGGATGCAAAACAGCAGAGCAATCGGCATCAGGTGGGTGTAGTAGTGTCAGAGGTAGTTTGAATGGGCGGGTGCTCAACAGCAGGGCGATTGGCATCATGATGGGTGGGGTGGAACTGAATCTTAAACCGTAACCCCGCTTGTGAACCCTACACTGGCATGTATGGGGGTTTAAGGGTAACTCATATCCATCCTCCCCAATGAGCTCGTCTTTGCCTGCAGGCTGACTGATCCCCCCGCCAAGGGGGAGATAATGGAAATCACAGCCAGCTACAGGGGAGGAAAGAACGCCTACAACGGGCAGCCCTATGCCACTCTGCTCAACTCAACCTTGTACTTTGATGCAGCCAATTACTCCCAATTCCAGGTGTTTGGGATCAAATCAAATGCAAACGATGGCCAGGTTACAGGGCCCCATCGGTTTGACATCGACATCGAACTGCGCAGCTCCAAATCCCCGAAATTTTACAAATTGCGGACGGTCCCGGGGATCACATTGGACCGCCAAGTCCCCATTGGCGAGACATTTGAGCAGCCCATTTTCGTCAACTACATAGAGGGCGGGCTGGGGAACGCCTCAAATATATTCGTGGACAAACAAAACACCCTGGTGAGTGGAGAACAACACATATGATATTTTTTTGGTGTTGAAAAGAGTTCTGTACAAATTCACTGGGCACTCCTTGCATGGGTAGCTACCCTGCAGGGTGTAATTCTGATGCCTGGGGTTGTTGGGGGAGTATGGTGAAGTGTTGCGTGCAAACATAGTTCAATGGTCGACACTGGTAAACCAAAAGATCCTGCACGTCTTGTCTTTGATCCCCGGCTCCATCGATCAAAGTTGCTTGCTCCCTCGCCCACCCACTCCAAACCCTTGCCAAGGTCTCACCACCTCCCATGGAACCCTAGCTAAGGGTTCACTGCCGTCGTCACGATGTAGCTGTAGATGTTTCTCTGCAGAAATCATGTAAATACCCAGGTAAATACCTAAACAAGCGCCCCTTCTGTCTACAAAGGACCCCAATACGACTCTGTCATGTATCACCTGTATAGCAAAGACCTATTCAACGCATGCGCGACTGTGTATAAACTGTATGAAAAACCCTGACTTCCAAACAGTTGCGAATCCAGAGCTGCGGGGCGAAACCTGCGCACCGGTGGCTGCGGATGTAGAATACCTCTGCTAAAACCCTAAACCCAAAAATCCCATGTGTGTGTGTACCTGATGCCCCCTTTCCCCTCCACAGGACCCCTTCAACGGCACTGTGGTGTTCCGCCTGGGTAGCGACGACCTGTCTGACGCATGCGCAACTTTGTGCAAACTCTAAACCCTAACTTTTAAACCCTGGCCGATGCAGAGCTGGGATGCAAAACCTGCGCAGTGGTGGCTGCGGGTGTAGCCTATCTCTGCTAAAACCCTAAACCCTACAACCTAATCAACTGTTTACCGCCTTTTCCCGTTTACAGGACCCCTTCAATGGCACAGTGGTGTACCGCCTGGGTAGCGACGACCTGTTTGACGCATGTGCTACAGTGTGCACGCTGGATTGGGTGCCACGCCTGCTGGCCTACGATGCTTCTGGCTTCCCGGTCGGGTAAGCCATGCAAGAAACCCTACGCTAGGGTTGTGGATAGGTCCTTGGTGCCTGTCTGGTAATGATATGCCTGCTGGTGGCGCACAAAAACCCTGGATCAGGGTTTTGATAGTGTAGGTGGACACGTGATGCAGCAGGGCCGTCGTTATATTGGTACTGCAGAATTTTACATGTAGGAGTACACTTGAAGCATGCGTAACAGTGCCTCGCATCTTTTCAATGATGATTGATTATGTCACTCCCCTTCATGTACCCCCTTACAAGCCACAAAACCCTTACAAAACCCTTACATCATCCCCCCGTTCCCCCTGTCATGATCAGGCTGGGCGACGTGGTTGTGCACCCCACCCCCTACTACAACTACACCTGCTCCTCCCTGGAAGTCTCGTGGGTGTACCAGACCCCTTCCTCCCCCACCTACTATGTGGTGACGGTGGACCCAGCTCGCTCTCCCTATCCCGGGGGGGGCTACATCTTCTTTTTGGAAAAGGACATTGCCTGTTCATACGATCCCGAGGAGGTGCTGAGCAAGCTGGAGAGCTACGCCCCTGTGGTAGGAGCCGAGGCCAATATCTACGTCTCGCTGTTGTACAGCCAAGGGCTGCTGTGATGACGCACATAACTAGGTCTACTAGATCTGGGAACCTTATTATCTGATATCCAGATCTGTGGTGATTATCTCATTTGATGAGTCAGCGCAGCTGGCCGGCCATGCCTTTGTGTAGGCCATGGTGATCATCACAGCAATGATCACGCTGTGCAGAATTTTTGTTTGCGCACAAATTTTGTCAATTTCGTATGGGTGCGGGATTGTCATTTTTGGGGGGGTGAAAAAGGGTTCAAGTGTTCCTACAGTTTGGATGTCTTTTGGTGACTTGCTGAGGCCAATCAGGATGTCTCACTGCTCTACAGGGCTGGGTGCCGCACATCATGATGATGCACGTGATCCTGGTTCAGAGTTGGCATGCGTCGGAATTATCTAGAAGTTTTTTTCAGTCATCGCCCTGTTCCTACATTGGTGACCCAACATGACCCTGAAATCTGGGTCCCAGTCTATTTAACTGCATCAGACAGGAACAATCATCATTGATCATTGGCAGTGCACACACGTGACATTTTTGTAAGCATGTGTCAACAACCTGAGCTGCAAATGTGTGGAATTGTTAAAATTTCACATTAATGCTGTCATGATTTCATCTCCCTTGGTACTGGACCTATCTCTCGGGCTGTGTGGCTGATGTAGGGCTGCAGGTATGAAGGTACAAACCCCCATGGTGCTAGCATAACACCCTTGCGCAAACATCCATGAGCGACACGTAGTGGGGTTTCCATCCGAACAATTGTTTAATGTAGTATTTGCCTTATTGAATGTGTTGGTGATCAATGTACACACCACGATGGCCTTGCACCCTTGCCAATGCCGTTCTGCTCCCACTCTTGCATTTTACTAGGTAGAAGTTGTGAGATGTTCTCCATGAAATGATAACCATTTGTCACACCGAAATGAATTTCTTTGCTTTTGTTGCGCCGAAACCACTATCGCCACTTTCTGACTAACATTGCAGTACACCGCGACGTTCGCCTCACTCTTACCTCTGCTTACCTGCTATGTGATATTCAAGTTGTTGCTGTCAGTTCTATTCAATTCCCTGCGGGACTGGCTCTTGTAGCGTTGATTTGCGGCCACAGTCTTACCTTTGAGGGGAGCAACAACCCAGCTGGAACAACCTGGTTCAGACACCCTGGTGCAGCCACAAGAGCCCCTACTCCAGCTACAAGTGCGGTAGAGAGGGCGTAAGTATGCGCGCTCCTGGGCGGCTTGCTGTGGCTCTGGCCGCTGCGTTGGTTACTATTTCCAGCCAATTGGTAAGGCAAGCGCCCAAAATTCTGCACACCGTTTTGCATGCATTGTCATCAATATGGAACCCTCGCGTCAATGGTGCGTCGAGGTTGCCCCTGTCACATATCTACGTCAACCTTCGTTTCTCTACTTTGCCATACCCTGTTATATCAGCAACAGTTCTACTCCCACCACCTCCTAGCTGATTTTAGCTGAACAAAGGCCAATGTCCCAGCACCTGACCAAGGTCTCGGAAGCCCGCTCTTGTGCGCACTCTAGCACACTAGCGCGTTTGTTTTTGACTCCTGTATTGCTTTGCTGAACCATATGGTAAACTTGCAGGTGCTAGCGAGCGGCCAGTCTGCTGATGCACAACTCCCTCGTGCCGGTCCACCAGCCAGGGTGTCCCAAACCTCAACTGGCGCATCCAGTCGCCGCCTGTTGGCAAGTACTAACGCGGCAAGTACCCTCTATACCCTTTCGCCTCGAAACCTGGACGATCATTCCGTTGCTTGATACCCAAATGTGGCATGACGTTGGACACCCTGGTGGGGTGTAGGCGTGGGCATGCCGGAGTCTATTACTGTACTTGTTTGCACTTCAAAACAGCCCAACCAGTGCCCAAAAAACACCATTAGTTTTGGCATCTGTAAGGAATTACAGCCTGCGTATAAACATATATAAAGTTTTGAACCGCCAATCACGTTGCTGTTGCTGGTGGGCGGTGAGGCCAGGATTGCTGACCAATTCTAAGACAACACCGAATGGCGACTATGGCCCGCTCAGTGCGAAATGAGTATGGCGGGCTGTACATGTTCATGACAACCAGCACCTTGTACGCCACCCGCAGCACGCCTGACCTTGCTTTGCCTTGCACACCGATACCCTAAACCCTAAACCCGACTCTTCCAGGCTGGCCTCGCAGAAGGCCCAGCAGGATATGATCAGTATGACCTCATGGAGCAGCTGGCACAGTGCCAAGCAACGGTGGTGGAGCTGCAGCAGGAGATTGAAGGGCTGACTGAGGACCAAACCCCCTCGCTGTGCGCCCCAGCGCCCGCATTGAGCAGCCACCGACCGGATGATATTGGGCCCCAAGAGCTGCCCGCAGCATCCCTACCACCAGCGCAGGTGAGTGGGTTTGTAGCTGTGGCATAGCTGGGCAGCTGATGTGGGGATAGAGCTTTTCAAATGTGTGGTGAGTGGTCAGGTGGTGTTTGTGTTTGCTACCCCACCTGTCTCACCCATGTGCCTGTCAGGGTATAGGGGTTCAAGGTTTTGCTTTTCCTCCTACAATCAGACGGCTGAACAGTCTTTTTCTAGTGACTGTGTGATGGAATCAAATTAGATTTAATTACACTCATCTGAAATTATGATTGTCAAAGGCTGCATCTGGTGCATCCACAGCAGCAGCAGCAGATGCAGCCTCAATGCTGTAGATGCTGCCTCAATGCTGATGAGGCTGCACCTGTGGATGCCAACTCCAGTGGACCTACTATTATCCTGGTTATGTGCCACCGCTGATTACTTTACGTAAAGGCCTGTATTCACATATGCGTTGTGTGTGCACTCTTGCAGATTGACCCCCCACCCCCTCCCCCAGCCGCACTAGTGGAAGCGGAACAGGATTCTGAGACCGGAAAGGTGAGCCGCTGAAATAATAATAATTGCTAACAATAAACAATGCCAATAAAAGGATTCTGAGACCGGCAAGGTGAGAAGCGCCGCTGAAGTGTAATGACCACACAGTCTTTCACCTCAAGACGTCAGAGTACAAAGGTTGAAGCCCTAGATGTTGCCTTTGATTTCATGCAGTGCGTTTTGCTCAGGAGTGTTCTGTGATTAGCACTGCTGCATCCAGGAAATGCTGTTCCAACGTGGGTGATCAGCCAGAGCTTTCTTGCCAAATGCTGCTGCATGTAGGGGTTAGAGGTCTGAACCCATGGGGTTCAGATAAGGGTTTTTAATTAGAATCTAATTTCAGGATCACTGAAAACTCTGCTCCTGTGCTGCAGTGCCCCGTTGGGACCTTCAAGCGGGGCGGCAAATGCTATGTCTGCCCCGACGGCCACTACCAGGACAAGGAGGACCAGAAAGCTTGCATCGCTTGCGCAACAGGGACGTCCTTGAACTCAGACGCTTATGACAAAACCAGCTGCTCTCCGTGCCAGGCTGGCACCTACCAGCCCCAACCTGGGCAAGCAGACTGCCTGGGGTGCCCCGATGGCCAGTTTCAAGACAAGGAGGGGGCGATTAGCTGCAAGATCTGTGACCCAGGATCATACAGTACCCAGGGTGAAACAGACACCTGCACTTTGTGCAGCGCCGGCACGTACCAACCCAAGGCTGGGCAAGGGGAGTGCCCTGCTTGCCCTGAAGGCCAGTTTCAAGATGAGGAAGGCAAAACAAGCTGCAAGCCATGTCCCGCTGGGTCGTTCAAGTCAGCTGGTGATGGAGATACATGTGATTCATGCTCGTCAAACACCTACCAGCCCCTCACGGGCCAGCCAACATGCCTTGACTGCCCGTTCCGCCAGTATCAAGACCTCGAAGGGCAGACAGGGTGTAAAACGTGCGGCGCAGGATATGCCTTCAGAAGCGATTACATCGAGACCTCCTGCACGCCATGCGCAGCAGGATCCGCGCTGTCCAACCTCACCGACACCACCTGTGGGTGGTGCAACCCAGGGTATTATCAGCCCAAAGGGGGTCAGGCTGACTGCCTGGCTTGCCCAGCAGGCACAGCGGTATTGGCACTGGGCTCAACCAATGCAACGTTGTGCACCCCCTACCTGCCAGGTAAACCCTAGACCCTAATCCCACCCAGAGTGTTCATTTGTTCACAAAGAACCAGGAAATGCGGTTGCACTGCAGAAAGTTGCTGACACTGCTAAAGTTGCTGAAAAGGCAGAGAAATACCCCAGAAACAATGCAATGAAAGATGTGCATATTCCTATAGGACATGCAATTCTGTTAGGAATATATCATACATTGTGATCATGATTCATAATCATAGACCCCATACGCGCAAGCATCATCAACACTTCATTTTTTTTCTGTTCATTTCAGTTTTTTTTAGTACCTCACAATTTACGAAGATGTATGCAGTGTGCCTATATCGGCAATTGTTTTTGCATGTCCTTCTCCGCATGATCCCGTCCCTCCATCAAAACATTGCTGCGTGATCCTGCCCGCAGGTACCGTCACATTCACTCACCAATTCATCGAGAAAGCACAAACAACAGCTGGCAACGAGGACACTAAGGGCTTGCCAAACACCCTGACCCTGAAAAGTGGCGAAATAAATGCAGATTGTGCTGACTCTAGGTATAGTGGAAGTGGAGAAGTTTGCCATTATGTATCGGCTTTCATCGTGAGCAGTACTGAGGTGAACTTGGTGTATCTGGACGAGAACTATGGGCATTACGGGGAGTGGCTGGTGTGCACCGTATCACCTGGGGAGGAGAAAACATGCATGTTTGAGCCCGACTCCTTCACAGGTGATGTGATATCTTTTATTAAGCACGAGGAGGTGACAGTCTATGATCTTAGCATCGACACTTGATTGTGGCAGCTGGGTTTATGTGATGCAACGGAGTATACGTTTGCACTTTTCTGGATCAAAATGGTTGAGCATCTCCATTTGTTTTGTCTGTAGACAAGCTTGCAAGCAGCATTTTCATGAGTAATGCGTGAATTTGTCAATGTTTCCTTTCCTTTCCTGGCAAAGGCCCCCTTCAAGCCGCTTGCTTGAACCGAGTTCTCTCTCAAGTTGAGTGAACATCCTGGAGCCTCTGGATTTGGGTAGCTTAAGACTGCGTTTTTGAGGTGTTCTTAGACTATCCTCAGAGCCATTGCCAAGGGTAACTGTGCCAAACCGTTTGGCACAGTCATTTAGGATTGGATTGCAGGTTGATGAAAGTTTACAGCAGGCATAATATCCTGCTTCCTTTTCATAAGGTTTTTATTCTACCCCTGGGAAACCAAGCTGTATAGAGGACACTTACATGTGTGCTGGCCAGCACCAGTTTGCGAACGTGCCCTTTTTTGTTTTGTGTGGAAGTTCTTGTCACCCAAACTATATTCCACTTAGCGTACAGGATGCCTACTCTGTCTGACTGGCAAGTGCGCTATTCAAACTGCTGGTATATACCATGTATGTGGGGGCATTATTTGTTTAACTAAGTTCGTTATTTTTTTCAGCCAGTTCCGCTGCCATTTTTAGATCATGTTAAGCTCAATCATATCTCAGGCATAACTCAATCGAGTTCGAGACCAATTTTGCTACGAATTTTATCTAGGTTGTTGAGGCTCGTTGAGGCAAGCGTGATGGTACTTCAAGTGACCCCCTCAAAGTGGCTTTTCAATTAGATTGCCAGGTCTAGTGAACAGTGGTCCGTGATCCAGGACCCCAATCTGATTGTGGTCTTGAGATTGGTATTCGTGAATGTAACAATGTTGCTGGTGAACAAGATGTGTGACCAAGGTACACACCACACAGCGACATGCCGGCAGTGCCATGCGGCTTGCAATCCCCTTGCGACCTTCCAGCAGTTTTAGTTGTGTCGCACTGTCAGCAAGTTTAATTAATATAAGATTTGAGTTGCTGTGATTTGGTAAGATGGGCAAGCACCTTACAAATTATCATGATGACGCATCACACTTGTGAGCAGATTCTGAAAGCGGGAACCGAATACACATGTGGTTTGAACCACTGGTACCATATATGTATACATGTTTGCGCAAGCTTGCACCTACTCTTGTGTCCTCGTACCCGTTACGTTTCTACTCTGAATCCGCTGTTCTGCTATTCTGACTGCTATGTGCTCTGATTGCTATGTGCTCTGACTGCTTTGACACGCAACTCTTCGCAAGGATCCAGCTATCACCTGCACCCATGCTCACCTGCCACCTGGCGCAGGCACAGGCCAAGCCACTCCCCCACCAGCCAATCACACACCATGCTCAGCGCACCCTCACACACGCGGCCACCACCCACAGTAGCCCGCCAAACCCCTCCTAGGGTTTTGTCCCCTTGCCCCCCGCTGCGCAGCTCCCCAAACCCTAGCCAAGGGTCTGAGCCGACCCTAGCAGGGCTCTTAACGTCACTCCCCATGCTTGATCCACTGTCACTTGCTGATGCATCAGAGGTGTCAGTTCCTCGTTTTGTGCTGCTCTTGCGCTGCTTCTTTTTGTGGCGTTTTTTCCTCTTCTTGTGTTTGCGTTTGTGCTTTCCCTCCCTTGCCCGACGCCTGTGGCGGCTGGTATTCCTCCCCTTCCCATCATCTTCCACCATGTTGTATCCCCCCTGCCCCTCTCCTGCCACATGCAGAACCTCCCCCTGCATCTGCTGACTCAGCAGCCGCGCACTCCGCAGCACCTCTCGCTCACTTGCTGACAAGTCCCCACCAGGAGGAGACAAATCCCCACCAGGACCTGCCAGGGATGCAACGGGATCATTACGGTACGAGGAAAAAAACAGGGTATATTAACCCAGGGCCACATGGGCTGAACAAATCCATCAGGACCTGTAATCGTCCAAGATCAACACTTGATATAAACAGTGCCAGGATGCAGCTAAATCCCGCCCAATGTGCTTAATGGATCGACAAACCTGTGATGATGGAATGCATGTCACAATTGCAAATGACAAGCAAGGGTGCCAAATCGACCATCATCTGCTGCCACACCAAAATACACAATTACACCAAAATGAAGCAGAATGCATATAACCCACCTGCCGGATCCCCGTCAGCATATGCCAGGGGGGTATCAATACCAT
The DNA here is from genome assembly GCA_032358255.1 of Heterotrichella gracilis. Taxonomy (NCBI): domain Eukaryota; class Xanthophyceae; order Tribonematales; family Xanthonemataceae; genus Heterotrichella; species Heterotrichella gracilis. The sequence continues at coordinate 31,982 of JAULBX010027053.1, forward strand.
CATCAGGCCCCCTCCCCAGCCTCCCGTTGAGCTGGCACTGCATCATGAATGCAACCACAACGAGGTCCAGGCAGGCGCTCTCAGGTGACCTCCCCTGGGACAGCGATCGTGTGATTTCCCCTTGGCCAACGCCCAGCACATGGGATGTGATGCTGGCGGCTGACTGGGACAGAGCCTGCAGGAGGGGCAGAAGGTAATAAAAATAGAAGGAACATAAAACAGAAAACAAAATTTGACAAATGAAATTGTTGACTGCTGTGCGTGTGGGTTGAACCAGCATTGGTGTGTGTGCAATGGAGTTACCACCCTTCCCAGGTAGCGGCGTTGCAGTGGTTTATGCTTTTGCTTTTGCTTTTGTGTGTGAACCTGACCCCAGACATTTCAAAACGCAATTGCGCAAGATGGTAAAACCAGCCCCAAGGTAGAATGGCATCATCCCCAACCTCTCCCCACCTGCAGCGCCTCCTCCCGCTCCCCCTCCCGCACGGCCCTCGCCGCCTGCGCCCCATGAAACCCTACCAAAACCCCAAGCAGCAGCTCATCCAGGTCATGCCAGCTGGCACCACCAAACAGCACCACCTGGAGCCAATGCTGACCTGGCACCGCCTCACCACCACCACCACCACCGCCGCCACCACCACCGCCGCCGCCGCTGCCGCCGCCCCTGCTGGGGATTCCTCGATCCCCAGGGATGAGGCCCTTTGCAAAGCCGAGGAGGTCTTTTTCTGGCAGCAGGTGTAGCAGCTTGCGACATAGGGTGGGGAAGGGGAGTGTGTGTAGGAGGTCGTCCATGAGGCGTAGGAGGTCACGGGATCGATTCCCGCCGCGCAGCAGCAGCTGCCACAATTCCTGAGTGCAAGGAGTGGCAACATGATAACTTTAGAGGTGAACTCATTGAACAATCAACGATCTTTTACATCTGAAAAACAGGATGAAGAAGTGCTTGAAAAGCAAAACCAGTCTTGAGCTCAATTTACCCCACACGGCACCAACCATAACCCATTCCCACATCTCGATCTCAAAAACACACAATACCTGGCAGCACCAATCGATGTCGATTGCCAGCCAATCCCCATTCTCCATGCTGCTCCGCAGTTCCAGGGATCCCCAGAATGGACGGTGGTGGTCCAAAATGGCCCCCACGCTGCGCCCCACATTTAGCTCACAGAAATAATGGGGCTTGGCGGCCACAGCCACAGGGGCCTGGGGATGGGCCCCCTCCCAGGACAGCAAATTCCACACCTGGCGTGAATGTGGGATGGCAAGGGGCGGTGACAATGTGGCAAATCGTGACATTTGGGGCGAGCTTGAGGGAAAACATGGCACTTCGAGCAAGGTTGTAGTAATTGTGTGTATAGCTTTCTGAATTAGACGTGAAATGAGGTGCTTGGTGCACACAGCTGCGAGTCCCACTAGGGCAAATGAATTACCCTACCCTCACCTCCAACCTGCAGGTCATGCCTAGCCAGGGCCAGGACCCAACACTAAACCCTAAACCCTTACCTCTGACCTGTGGGCCAGTGCATGCCTGGCAAGCGCCAGCGCCCCAAACCTGAACCCTGCAAACCCTTCCATGCTGAAGTGGCCAAACCACATCAGGACGCGCCGCCTGTCGCCTGCAGGTGGGGGTGGCATGAGGGTGGCAGCGTGATGTAGAACGGTGGAAAAGAAGAAGAAATTATAAGCCAATGGCGTACACTAGGCGGCGCGTAGCATGCAGCAATGCCTGCTGTGTTTGCTGCATGGGGCGTGGCGGGTCCACAAAATAAAGCACGAGCCCAGCAAGTTGCAAGCACAACAACACACAGGCATGGCAACATGCAAGCACAGCAATGTGCAGCAACAAAAACCTTCATCGAGCTCACAGCAACATGTGCCGTGCGAGGCTGTGTAAATTTAGAGCAGCGCGTGGTACCAACAACCCTTAGCCCTTACCCTTGAAGAACCTAATGACTTGATCCACATCCTCCAGAAGGAGCTCTGAGACCTGCGACCCATGTGAGGAAATTCCCTGTCAGGATCACACACAGGCAGCCACAACTTCAACGTCCATCACCCCCAGATCTTGTACCATTCATTCCCCAACCCAGCTCGTAGAGACGGATTACCGACACACGTGCCATGGTAGCTACGAAGTCCCGAGCGGAGCAGTTCCCGATCCCCGGGATGCAAGTGCAATTTCTAATCCCAAGAAATGCAAGAGCAGTTTCAGATCCCGAGAATGCAAGAGCAGTCCCCAGTGCCAGAGATGCAAGAGAATGGCACGCATCGACCTATACCAGGGTGCTGCAGCCAAATTCTGCTTAGGGTTGTTTGGCAAAAACCCTTGCTTAGGGTTCATTCCCGTGCCTGAGGCGCGCGGTGCTCGCACAGCAGGTGCATGAGCTCCATGCAGTAGCCATATTGTGCGGGTGGAACCTCCTCTACTTCCCTCCCCTCTCCTCTGCTCCTCTCACCAACTTTCCTCCCCTCCCCTCTTCCCCCCTCCTCCCTTTCTCTCCCCTCCCCTCGTTCCCTCTCATCCCATTCCCTCCCCTCCCATCCGCCTCCTCGCCCCCCCTGGCCGGATCCCCCCACCGCCGCATCCACAACAGCCCTGAAGCGCTGCGCCGCCACCGAGGGTTTCACCGCTAGGGTTTCTAGGGTTGAGGTGAGCCACAGGCGAGCCTCGCTGCGGCCTGCGCTGGTGCCCTAGGGTAAGAAGGGTGGGTGTCAGGGACCCTTAGGGTTTCTAGGGTTTCTGTTAGCGTCCATGTATAAGGGTTGCACCACTAGGGTTGCTGGGTTTCAGGTGAAATACTCGTGCCCTACGGTAACAATAAAGAATTTAGGGCCGTGGGCTCACCACTAGGGTTGCTAGGGTTTATCGCAAGCTCACTGCATCCTCCAGGCAACACAAATGCACCCCAATCACCGCTGGGGTCCCTTTGATTGGAGTAGGTGTTAAAGGATGGTGTGGAGGGGGAGGGACGTGTGTGCAGTGCACGTGACTGCAGTTCACTACCATGTCGTTCTGTACGTGCGTGTGCATATGCATGCATATGCCCTCGAGCTCGTGAGCTTTCTCCGAGTGCGAAGCTCTCACCAGCAGGGCATCGTGCAGCGCCTTCTTAGCTGCATTCAGCTGCTTACGGAAACCCTTTCCTAGGGTATCATGGTGCGATGGGTCCATCGCTGCTGGGGCCAGCCAGCAATGCTTGTGCTTTCACATCCGGATGCCGTCAGACGAAGATCAGATTGACGTGTGGGCACATACACAAGACCAAACGCAACTGCCCAAAATAAAGCATATATGCAGGTAGCACCACGCACAAAGACGTGCGAACAGCACTGCATACAGCGGGTTTGTGTGCATTTGTTGTTGTTGACATCAGCTAGGAACTCCCGCCATACTGGCCCGACACCACCCGGGTGACCCTATCCACCTGCACAGTTATTGAGATAAGCGTACACTTTTCAACGGTGTACTCGTTCTCATATATACCACAGCGTGCTTTGGGCGTGCCCTGGGCTTGATAAGGCACAAACAGCCGTTGCACAACTCAACCCAAGCTCGTGGCCGACGGTGGTCCCGAGCCGAGGTTTGCGATGCAGCAAGGGGGCGTGCACCTATCCAGGAGCGCCTTCCTGGATGGTGGGAGCGGTGGCCGACTGCTGGCGCCGAAGCCTTTCACTGCCTGCCGCCGTTCCTCTGCCGCCAACACACCCGTCAGGTGATAAGCATGCCATATCTAGATGCAATGCATGCATATGCAGCTGTGCAATAGGCAACATACACCACACCCGGTGCTCATCCCTTTGCGTTACCCCACAAGGTTGCATATAAGCACTTAAGTGTACGACGGACTGCAGTGGTGCGTCAAAATACTGTAAAAAGGTGAAGTTCTTGTTACAGTACCGTACCCACCATCCTAGCCAACACCGCGCCACTATTGCCTGCTCCACACTAGCATCCTCCTGAGTGTCATCAGAACATATTTCCCATTGATAGGTCCTGCGGTGCGCTGACGTTGTGTTTGTGTTGGGTTCAGAGCGGCTAAGAGGGTGAAGGGGCCCAAAACAGGGGGTGGCAGCAGCAGCAGCGGTGGTGGCGGTGGCGGTAGTGGCAGCAAGGGTGGCGGCGGCGGTGGTGGTGGCGGTGGCGGTGCACCCAAGTATAAGTCGCCAGGACAGGTCAAGGAAGGGTAGGTCAAACAGTGTGGCAGGAGGCGTACTCTAGGGACAATGGTGGCGTGCCCGCGTATAATGTTTGCAATTTCCAAGCTAGCCTATGCTTTAATCTGCCTAAACACCTCCCATTCGTACATCCCTATTGCATCTACCAATACCCAACCCATGCATCGGCCACAAAATCCTGACTGCCCAGCATACGACCAAAACCCCATCACAAACCCTATCACCACCCTTGCCGAAACCCTAGCAAAGCCTGACACGAACCTTGCCAAAACCCTCATAACCCAAAACCCTAACGCACACCCTTGCCATAACCCTTGCAGGTCTGCCTACTCCCAGGAGACGCGCAAAATCATTTTGTCCCTGGACCGGGTCACCAAGGTGGCCCCAAATGGCAAGCAAATACTCAAAAATGTGGGGCTGGGCATGTACCTGGGGGCCAAAATCGGAGTGCTGGGCGCCAACGGTAGGTAATCAGCACAGGACCTTACTGCTCATGTTTTTTGTTATTAGCATTCGACCAGGCAAGGGGGGTTGCATTGCACTGTCATTCGTTTGCAATAATGAAGCTTTTAAAATAAGGTGGCACCACTGCACCTAATTGATGGACCCCCACCCCACCCCAACCCCACTGGAGCAGCATGAATTGTCTGTGCAATTCAAGGCATTCTATCAAATTAATTTGTTCAGTTGTCCACCACATTCTACCCCCCATTCCACCGCTTCAGGCTCCGGCAAGTCCTCTGTGATGCGAATCCTTGCGGGCGAGGACGACGGCTTTGACGGAACCCTTACCCTAACCGAGGGTATTAAGGTTGGCCACCTGAAGCAGGAGCCGGAGCTGATTGCAGGGGCAAGCGTGATGGACAACATCCGACCAGCACTGGAGAGCATCCAGGCCATGCTGAACGAGTTTGAGGAGGTGGGATTGTAGGGTTTTAAGGTTTGGGGCTTGGGTTGTTGACTTTGTTTTGGACTACTGGCTTGCAGTCGAGTGCATGCTGGTTGAGTTTGGGGGATGTTTGTTGATTGCTTGAGCCAGCATGATGGAGAACATCCAAGCCATGCTAAGCGAGTTGAAGGAGGGGGGAAGCGATTTTCAGGATCATCCTGAGTCAGCCACCTGTCTCATGCACTGCCACCGCCACCGCCACACCCTCACACCCTTCCGCCCCTCCCCTCAGGTCAGTGCAAAGATGGCGGCACCAGACGTCGATGTGGAGCCCCTGATGGCCCGCATGGACCTCCTCCAAAACAAGATCGATGCTGCGGGTGGGTGGGAGCTGGACAGGCAGCTGCAACGGGCAATGGATGCGCTGCGATGCCCGCCAGGTAAGGGTTTGGGGCTGGGTTGTTAGGGTTTAGGGTTTGGGGCTGGGCATTTAGGGTGTAGGGTTTGGGTTGGACACGCAGTTTGAGGCTCAGTACATGTTCTGCGATGCCCGCCAGGTAAGGGGTACCGCAGTTTTCTTTCCTTCTCGTGTTAGATTGACTATTTTACGTTTGGGGGGTGACCTTAATGCTTAAAACCCTCCATTTCCCCACCAAAGGACGCCAGAGTGAGGCATTTGCTGGCTAGCGGTAGTGCGTGGCCTAGCAAAGCCTACTTAAATATCACACAAAACCCTACTCAAATCCTGCAAATCCTTACCTTCGCACCCCTTCCTTTCCCCTGCAGAGGACGCCAACGTGGATGTGCTGAGTGGGGGTGAGCGGAGGCGTGTGGCCCTGGCCCGGCTGCTGCTCGAGTCCCCAGACATCCTGCTGCTGGATGAGCCCACCAACCACTTGGATGCAGAGTCGGTGGCATGGCTGGAGAGGTTCCTGGCGAGCTTCAGGGTGGGTGGGGTTGTTGGAGGGGTTCCTTGCGGGGTTTAAGTGGGTTTCGGCCCACACAATTTTAACCCAATTAATAATTGCCATAAGTACAATTGGAGGAAAAAATGGTGATAGCCAACATTGTCGTAATCTTTATTAGCAAAATCATATATTGCGTGCATTTTCGTTGCATGTAACTAAACCTTCCTTAAATCTATAACTGAAGGTTCCTTCTTAAAACCTATTAAAATCTCCCGCAGGGCACTGTGGTTGCCGTCACCCACGACCGCTACTTCCTTGATAATGTGGCAGGGTGGATCCTTGAGCTGGACCGGGGCCAGGGCATTCCCTTTGAGGGCAACTACACACAGTGGCTGCAGGCCAGGGAAAAGTGAGGGGAAACCCTGCAAACCCTACGAAAACCTTACAAAATCTTGCGCTCGTGCTGAGCAAATTCTGCACATCCTTTAAAAACTTCATTGCTACCTACATACTGTTACACAAAAGGGGGTGGCATGCGTGGCTGCAGTTCGTCAAAGTGAGGAAGTCCCTGGAAGCCCTCACAGCCCTGGTGCATGCGTGGTTTGGTTACTTGTGGTGGATTCAGAATGCATTGTACACGCTGAAACACCTAATATGTCCTAAAACCCTAAAACCCCCAAAACCCCAGGCGCCTGTCTACCGAGAAGCAGCAGCAGTCTGGCCTGTCTGCCGCCATCGCCGCTGAGCTAGAGTGGGCCAGCCGGCAGGCCAAGGGGCAGCAGAAGAAGGGCAAGGCGCGCATGCGCAGGATTGAGGACCTGGAGCAGCAGGTGGGGGTTGGGCTAAGGTTTTATAAGGTTTTGGCTAGGCTTTGCAAAGCTTATGGGTCAGGCATTGATTCGGGGGGTGGGTGGGCTGCATGTGGTGGGGTAAAGTCAGGGTTATGACCAGGCCAAGGACCAGCAGCAGATGGGCAAGGTGCCAATGCGGAGGGATAGAGGACCTGGAGCAGCAGGTGGGGGCGGATAGGGTTTTGGGGCTGTGTTCCCTTGGCACCCCCGCACACGCAGTATACCTTGGACGGTAAAAGTATTCATCAGGTTATTGCATACCCTTTGTGTATACGTTAAACCCCCAATAAAGAAACATTGCTAAACACAGACGTCGTTTGTGACACCAGCCCCTCCTCTCACGCCACCACCATCCTCTTCCCCTCCCCTCCCCCACTCATCGCCCTGCCCCCCCTTCCCCTCTCCCAGGCAGCTGAGTACACCAAGAACTCCACCATCGATACCATCACCATCCCCTTGGGACCGCGGCTGGGGAGCGTGGTGGTGGAGGCGCAGGGATTGGCAAAGGCATTTGGGGACCGGCTGCTGATCGATGACCTCAACTTCAGCGTGCCTCCGGGGAGCGTTGTTGGTGCGGCGCTATGGGGGGGAAGGGGGGCAGATTGTTGCAGTATTACATCCTTGAGATATAGCAGGCAGCACGGTTGGGAACAGTCGACCCCATTTTGATTGGTAGGGTGAATCAATGTCACACCCCGTCACCTGACCCCACTTCCTCAATGGCGGCAATGGCGCGGTCAGTCCAACCCACCACACTACCCACAATAAGAATACATACAAAGTACCCTGCACCCCACCTCCCCCACAGGCATCATTGGTGGCAACGGCGCGGGCAAGTCCACCCTGTTCAAGATGATCATGGGCGAGCTGCAGCCCGATGGGGGCACAATCACCGTGGGCGAGACGGTGGTGCCCATGTATGTGGACCAGTCACGGGACTCGCTGGACCCTAACAAGTGAGCTCAAAAACCCTAAAACCCTATACTTAGACTGATGATGGTGCTCATTTTTGTGGATCAGCCCAGGTACTTGATGGGCCATGCCAAATGAGCTCGCAAAAAACCCTATAACCCTACATCCTGATGCTTGTGTTCTGGTGTGTGGACCTGTTAGGCAAGTTGGTGGACCCTGATATTCCCGATTATGGTCTTTAAATAGTCCTCAATATTGGTCCCATCATGGCCCCTATTTCCCCCTGATCCTGATTTGCATCGGCTATTTGCAGGACTGTGTATGAGGAGATTGGTGGCGGTGATGAGCTCATTGACCTTGGGGGCAGGACCATCCTCACGCGCGCATACTGCTCGTGGTTCAACTTCAGGGGCGGAGACCAACAGAAGCAGGTGGGAGGGGAAATCGAGGGTATGGGGAGGGGGTGGGCAGTGTAGGCACTTTGCACACCTTTAGTTGCAAATCGCCACTCCAGTACCCACCACACACCCACCACACATAAGCAAGCATGCTATTCGGTGTCAAACACACCTCATCCCACCTCACACCTACCCAGGTGGGCGTGCTTTCCGGCGGCGAGCGCAACCGGCTCCACCTGGCCCGCACCCTGCGCCAGCGGGGTTGCTTCTGCTGGATGAGCCACACCACTCTCCCACACATGTATGAATCGCCACACAACATCAAAGGGCATGCTGTCTGCTAGCAAAAAACACTTCTTTGACACCTCCCACCATCACCCTTCACCGCAGGTGGGCGTGCTTTCCGGTGGCGAGCGCAACCGCCTGCACCTGGCCCGCACCCTGCGCCAGCGCGGCAACCTGCTGCTGCTGGATAAATTCATCTAAATCTCCCACACAATATGAATCACCACACAACACAAATCGCCATGCTGCCTGCTAGCAAACACTTCTTTGACACCTCCCACCATCACCCTTCACCGCAGGTGGGCGTCCTTTCCGGCGGCGAGCGCAACCGCCTGCACCTGGCCCGCACCCTGCGCCAGCGCGGCAACCTGCTGCTGCTGGATGAGCCCACCAACGACCTTGACGTGGACACCCTGAGGGCGCTGGAGACCGCGGTGGCAAACTTTGCGGGCACAACCATGGTGATTTCCCATGACCGCTGGTTCCTGGACAGGTGCGTGGGTGGGGGGGGGGGGGGGGGGGGGG